>MU183642.1:215451-244151 GCA_016904865.1 Pissodes strobi | reverse complement strand
CTAAGATAAGATGAGACTAAGTGAAACTAACCGAAAGTTGACTAGACGACTAACCAGAACTAACCAAATCTATTAAAATTGATTATAACGTATCGGAACCGACTCAAATAACTAAAATAAGTTGAGACTAAGTGAAACTAACTGAAAGTTGATTAGACGCCTAACCAAAATTAACCAAATCTATGAAAACTGATTATACAGTATCGGAGCCGGCTCAAATAGGTAAAATAAGTTGAGACTAAGTGAAACTAACGGGAAGTTGATTCGACGATTATCCAATACTAACCAAATTTACTAAAATTGATTATAACGTATCGCAACTGACTCAAATAACTAAAATAAGTTTAGACTAAGTGAAACTACCCGAAGGTTGATTCGCCGATTAACCAAGACTAACCAAATCTAATAAAATTGATTATAACGTATCGTAACCGGTTCAAATGACTAAAATAAGTTGATATTAAGTAAAAACTAACCGAAATGTGAATTAACGACTAACCAAAACTAACTCAATCTATTACAAATGGTTAATAACATATCGGAAACGGTTCAAATGACAAAAGTAAGTTGAGATTGAGTGAACCTAACCGAGACTTGATTGGACGACTAACCAAAATTAACCAAATCTATTAAAATTAATTATAAAGCGTCGGAACCGGTTCAGATGACTAAACTAAGTTGAGACTAAGTGAAACTAACCGAAAGGTGATTGGACGATTAACCAAATTTTAACAAATGTATTAAAATTGATTGGAGTGTATCGGAACCGGCTTTAATAAATAAAATAAAGTGAGGCTAATTGAAACTAACCGAAAGTTGAATGGACGACTTACCAAATCTATTGAAATTGGTTACAACATATCGGAACCGGCCCAAATGAGTAAAATAACATGAGACTAAGTCAAACTAACCGTAAGTTGATTAGCCGACTAACCAAAAGAAAGCAAGTTTATTAAACTTGATTACAACGTATCGGAACCGACTCAAATAACTATAATAATTTGAGACTAAGTGAAACTAATCGCAAGTTGATTAGGCGACAAACCAAAACTAACAAAATTTATTAAAATTAATTATAACGTATCAAAACCACCTCAAATAAGTGAAATAAGTTAAGACTAAGTGAAACTAGTCAGAAGTTGATTAGACGACTAACCCAAACTAACCAAATCTATTAAAATTGACTATAACGATCGGAACTGACTCAAATGACTAAAATAAGGTGAGACTAAGTGAAACTAACCGGAAGTTGATAAGACGACTAACCAAAACTAACCAAATGCAGTAAACTTAATTATAACGTATCGGGACCGACTCAAATGACTATAATAAGTTGAGACTAAGTGAAGCTAACCGAAAGTCGGTTAGGCTATAAACCAAAACTAATCAAATCAATTAAAATTGATTGTAACGTATCGGAACCAGCTCAAATAAGTAAAATAAATTGAGACTAAGTGAAACTAACCGATAGTTGATTAGACGGCTAACCAAAACTAGCCAAATCTATTAAAATTGATTATACAGTATCGGAACCGACTCAAATAACTAAAATAAGCTCAGACTAAGTGAAACTATCCGAAAGTGTATTAGATGACTAATAAATCAAAACTAACGAAATCTATTAAAATTGATTATAACGTATCGGAACCAGCTGTAAAATAACTTGAGACTAGGTGGAACTAACCGAAAGTTGATTAAACGACTAACCAAATCTATTAAAATTGATTATAACGTAACGGAACCGGCTCAAATAAGTAAAAAAAGTTGAGACTAAGTGAAACTAACCGAAAGATGATTAGACGACTAACCAAACCTATTCAAATTGATTATAAGGTATTGGAACCGACTCAATTGACTAAAATAAGTTGATACTAAGTGAAAATAACCGCGTTAGATCGGGAATTGAGAGACGAATCGAATGAGGTTTTTACAACCACCACATGTTATAAATTGTAAAAATGATCGAAACTTGAAGTAATATGCATTTATGTGGTATATTTTGGTAAACTAAACATACGTAATCTGCTAAAAGTCATTTTTTACATTAGATTGTGTTAAGAGTGGGCGAGGGTGACTTTTAGTTTCTCACGACAGACTAGTTGTGTCTCATATCGTTAGATCGAGAAATGTCAGACGAATCGAAGCAAATGGTCTTTTGCTTCTCCAACCACACTTATAATGTTATAAATTGTAAAAAAGAACGAAACTTCAAGTAATATGCATTTATATGGTATATTTTGATAAAGTAAACTTACGTAATCTAACCTGATCTCACCCAAACTTCTATCAACTTTTATATTTCCACACAATTATGAGTTTCCTCAGATCTCAAATATAGTAAGCGTTGCATTCTGCTTCGGCATTTTCAATGTCTCCCCCGGTTGCATCTTTGTGAAGGACTGTGAATTTTTTTAGTGGAAATGACAAATTCATATAATATGTAATTACATTTATAAAACTCTCAAAAGCAGTGTCTACATTCTTCCGCTCGTATACTGTAAGCCAATCTTCAGACCGTAAATATCCCAACAGTATCTTGAAATTATTTAGAATCTTATACATTGATCACCATTGTTATTAACAAAATCTGTTAATACGCTTAAAGTCTGTGCTGAATGATCCGAAAGTCCATTATGGACAACATTACATCCAACTCATTCTAAGTCAAAGTCAGTGCACATATTATTATAATCAATGCAAGAGCCAGTTTGCGCGGTAATTCTAGTTGGTTCTTTAATTAAATTAACAATGCCATATGACGTAAAATCGTCTTCCAACCTAGCTCTCGCACCACTCATAGACAGCCAATCAACATTAATGTCACCGCAAATCACAATTCCCGACTTCGAACTTATACAGGCATCAAATAGAAGCTGCTCCAATTGTGAGAAAAAAATCATCAATATTTGATTGCGGCGACCTGTATACGCAGAATACTTTAATATTTACCTGACCTAGATGAATATTGATTGCACACATCTCCAAACTAAGCTCTTTAGCATATTTCGAAGCCCACTTTATCTCTTCAACAATATCACACCATTTCTTGTTGTAGTATATGGAGCACCCCCCACATTTATGGATATTTCTTGTAAAAGCACTACCACACATATAATTGTCCAGTTTCAGAACTTTATACTCGTTTCCAATCAGCCAATGCTCAATGAAACAAACAATGTCATTGTCTTTATCTTCAAGCAGCACATTGTATTGGTTAATTTTATTTTTTAGGCACTGCACATTTTAATGGAAAATAACGACTCTTCCCTTTTGCTCTGACTTCTGTGATTGCTACAATAGAGTTTTTGTCTTCTTTTTTGCTGTTGTACTTTCTTTAAGTAGATAGGACAGTTATAGTCAAATATAGAGTGGTCCGTTTTATAATTTGTACTATAGTTTGTATTCGACTTTATACAGTTAATACAGCAATTCTTTTGTTCATTACATTGCTCGGATTCATGTCCCTGATTCATGCAGGCCAAACATCTGTCTCCATTCTTACAATCATTAGCCTTATGATCATATTCTGCACATTTGTAACACCTTAGCATAGAAAAGTTATCAAATACCCTACAGTAGGAATAATTTACGAATATGCGTTGCTCATTACTCGACATAATCAGTTCATGGCTTTCTGGATCACACCCTACAATACACATATATTTAGTTTTAATTTTTTTAGCTATTATAACATTAAATAGGCTCTTACTGTGTTGTAAAAAGGATTCTGATTAGGAATTATCGCTTCAAGTTCTTCCTTTGATAATTCGTATTCCATATCAACAATCTTTATTCAAGGGTTATTTTGTTCAGGAATATTAATTTGATATCTGGTTTTAAGTTTTTTGTTCACTGAGGTTCTCACTTTTTCAAGCTCTTCTTTGGTTTTACATTTAATTAGTGCTCCGCCATCTTTAACATCTTTAAACTGAGTTATACCTATTTTCAATTCAGAGGGATTAACAGCCTTGTTTCCTATAGGAATTCAATCAAATAGAAAATAATAATAACAAAGTTGCCTAAAAGCCAAAACAAACCAGTGAAAATAAGGAGAGACCGCCTAGAAATTTGACCAATATAGTACAGTTACCTCAGGGAATATATTTACATTAAGATCCACTAAACACATACAGGATATGTATTATATAAAAACAAAAAACATATGGCTATTTAAGTAAAAATCTCAAGATAGTTCAATGTAATCGAAAAGCATGTTTTCCAATAAAAATTACAGTTCAAACTGCTGAAATCCACTTAATATTAAATATTTACGTTTGTTTAAAACAGGCACTCTTTTCTCGCTTTCCGGAGGACACAAAAATTAAAAAAATATAGTCAAAATAGAAAGTCAAGCCATTGCGTCCCGCTTTCTGTGTATTTTAATTAAAGAGAAAGATAATAAGTGCTCTTGGAGCTATAAGGAGTTCCACCGAGATTTGTAAAAGTTCACTCACCGATTAGCCAAGATGTCAAATTCGTTTTCAACAACTCATCCGGTAGGTCGGAGCGCGTTGCCTCGAAGCAAGCTGTATAGTGAGCGCGCAACTTTCCAGCTGCTCAATAAAGCGGAGAATAAATTCGTTAGGCGCCGCCAATTTTGTTACAGACCAAAACCGGAAGTCTCCACGCTATTCGTGGAACCCGCTTCGACACATTCACTCTTCAAAGTAAACCTACCTGGTAGGAAGCACCAAAAAGATGCCACATAATCACTAAAAGATTTCAATAGGAGTAAACGGAACAATCCTGACTGCGTTTGAGCCAAATAAAACACGCCACAGAAACAAACTATTCATCTATTGTTCAGGAGGAATCTTAAATATAGTAAATACAAATTACGGGAAGAAGAATTTGAGTTTTGACTTTCGCGCGGAATCGTGATCACGTAAAGTCGCTTCAAGAATGTGGGCGCAAGTAAGTTACAAAAGTAAAATTCCGGTGCTAAATTTAAGGTAACAACAAATAGGAAGAGGTAGTGATCACTTAGCTGGTGCGATGGCAGATCTAAGTAACAACTAACTGAACCACGTCTAAAGTTCAGTTACACACAGACGCCTTATTAAGGAATCCTATACCAAAGTCTAGTTCCGTTTAAGTAACTTATGACCGGTGGGTGGATAACAAACTCCCAGCCAGGTGGTTGAATTACAAAGTTCCAGCCATTCTAGCTGGGCCGGTTAATTACAAAATTCCAGCAGTTCTACCCGGGTGGGCGACCATAATGGCTTCTAAGACTAGAGAAACCAACCCCAAAAACCCGGCTTATAACCGATAACCGCCTAGGAATGCTGACTCGAAAGCAACCTTTCTTTCTGAAAATCCACAATCGTACCAAGCGCACCTGCAAAGCGATAACAGACGCAGGAACTCCAATATCGCAGCCTTTCACAGCGAACCAATGAAAATGGATTCCTTAACAAAACGACAGCGGTTATGGCGAATGCGCAGGAAAAATCTATAATCGAATTAAATATCAGACTAAAATATTGAACTGAACCCGGGGACCAGAATCATACCTAGGCGTCCCTAAAATCCCCGAACCCAACAGGCTACAGTTAGTGATAAAAACGGACCGTCACACCATTACAACGAGACATTGATACTATCATTGGCTTTTAACCGGAATTAATTGAAAAAGCATTTAAAAAACATAAAAGTAGGTGAAATTTATTTTCAATTAGTCATCAAGTATGGCCATTTTCGTTGACCGTTGCAATCGTCCATTTTTTATCTCATTTCTTCTGCAGGGCGTTTAGTTGCTTTCAATATATTTAAATATTTTTAAAAAGAGCCCTGGAATTCTTTACAATAAATTTTTACTCCAGCCATTTACTTGGTATATGCAGACAACGCTGTCTTTTCCTCATAAAATTTACCATTTCAAGAGGTTCTTTCCAGTAAGGTAAATATTAAAATTTACAATAAGGTAATCTCCAGTTCTGAAAGCGTGCTTTATTATTTCAATTTGCAAGACACCGTTTCAAATTCAGTGTCGGTAAAACGTAACGAGGAAGACTTTACTCCCGAAGATAATAAAATAAAATTCAATAATTCCATTTTGATTGGTAAGGGCTGGCCTGGCGTCCGTAAATAGGCCAGATATGAAAAATAGCTCTTCTCGAATTATTCTGTTGATGATTATAAGAAGAGAAATACAAACATTGGTATGGTAGCAACCATAAATATTATTAACAATTTACGCAAGATAATGATAATGAATGGATTAAATTATTCTCGCTGTTTCATCTCTTAATGAGTCATGCACATACATGGGATTAAAAATATTGATAAAAATTTAAATAAAGAATTAAATCTTATATTCAGCTAGATCACATCAAGAAGCTTTAATTTTCTCTTCGAGAAAGATTTTTGCTCGATATGCGTAATCTTGATTCAATTTTGAAACGGTGTTTTGCAAATTGAAATAATAAAGACATCATACTCTACAGGAATAAATGAGAAACTCTCGAGACCGAAGTATATATTTTATATAGATAACACTTTATCAGACAATGGTAATTCTATATATCGAATATTTATATGGAACTAGATGATATAAATTCCAAGAAAATATATACGCGAGGTATTCGGTGTGAATATTATTTGTTAAGAGCCAAGGTTAGTTATCGAAATATAACAAACAGAATCTGAAATTTATCAGTAAAATGAGTTTGCTTCTATTTAATACAGTACTCTCTCAGGCGATTGAAGAAGAGGGGATTTTCTGTCAATAACAAATCGTAAATACGACCAAAACAAAATATGAATTACTTCCTAGTTTAATCAAGTCACGCATCACGACCCTCGCAAAGAATTCAAATCACCTCTACTAGTTGTGATTCGTTCTGTGAAACCTTGGGTTCGGGGAACTGACACATTTTTAGGTTATTGATTACTTACCTACTTGTCTTTCTCTGTGCATAAATTTGCAAACAATGGAATTTATTGAAAAAGCCTGTCCCTTTCGTCGCGTCGTTGTGGTTCCAATTCTTGTGCAGTTGTCAGTTAGTGTCTTTGTCGGTCGATGTCGAATTGAAGTAGTACAAAATAGGTTGTAACTTATTGTTATTGTAATGGGAAAGATCGGGCCACATATCAACATGCTACCAATATAATTTAACTTATAGCTTGTCGAAAAGCGTGCGGTGTGCTCGTCTTCTCAGTGATAACGATATACACTGTGCAAGCATGTATGTTATTCTTCGTTTCTTTGCTGTGTCGATGAAGTTGCACTTCTGGTGTGTGGTTAACAAGTATCTCCAAAATCATTGGTATTTATGATAAATGATTATGGCCATAAAGCTAAATAAAATAAATGAGAATAAGAATAAAGCATCACGAATGAATATGGTCGCCACTAAAACACTACATGCTACTAGCTATCTCTCAACTCATCCCTTCTATGCCGGCACTCTGGTACTATTACTAATAAGAATGTATATTGCATTTCCTTAAATATCCGCTTTTTTAAACATGCTAGGAAAAGCTCGTCTATAGGTATGAAACTGAGCTATGAGGGGATTAGATTTTCTGTTGAAGGGCGATAGAGGCATTCTATTTTATTTAAAAGCTTGGTTCAAAAGTAGGATTTTGATCTTATTACCGGGATGCTGTAATAGTTAATTAAGTTTTATAAATGTGTGTTCATATTCAGAGTGCATCAATATGTGCAAAATAGTAATATGATTCACGGTATTCTGTAACATGCATGATTTCATTATTATTCCTTCACCATTATGTATTTTATTTGTAGAAATGCATTTGCTAATGATTTGACTCAACTCAAATCAAGTTAGAATCAAATTTAATTTATTAATTAGATAAAATAGTAAGTTTGAAAAAAAATCAATCCATTTCTATATCTTTAATTATCTCCGCAAATGCCGGTCTCAAACCAGCATGAAAAAAGAATGATGAACTGTACCTACCTTATTAAGAACTTTTCTGGTCCGGTTGAGGTTTACCCTGAAGAACTTCTGCCTAATAGCTACTAGGTCAGAGCATATTGTGAACACTGCTTGGAACGCAACGTTCCTTGTATGAGACATGGGGCACATGATTTATGACTTAAGCGCTCGAACCGCGTGGATGAAGTACCACGATAAAAACTTCCTCAATCCTAATGTATGGATGGCTGGGGAGACACCTGGTTCTAGTGACTAACCTTGGGGCCCCTGGCGCAGCCCGTAGTATAAATAGAGGATGTCGTAGCTGATGACTGTTTAATTCCCCGTTAAAAAGAGGCTCACGCTGGGAACCTGCCAGAGACCCAGTGCAAGTCTGACAGTGGCGACTTTACAACTTGAGAAACGATCTAGCACCTTAGCTGTGAAGAAGCCGGATCAATGGCTGCTAACGCTGAGAACCTTCCAGAGACTTAGCGCACATCCCATATTGACAACTTCACAGCCTCCTGACAATGTGTCCCCACTCACCGTTTTCTTCAATGAATGTGATTATCAACGTTTCGGCCATCCTAAGTGGAAAAATAAGTTGAGGTTTAGTTTTAATTTAATTTGAACTTTTGAGCTAATCCTTTGGCCCCACACAGAGGGTGAGTTTTAGAATCACGTGAAGCTCCTATAAAAATATGGGCTGTTCCAAATTTATTGTCGAAGACGAAGTTATTGCCCACTGTGCGATATTTAATTCAGCCTGCTGCTATCAACCATTCTGTGATGCCTCCTATCTGCTGGTGTGCTCTCTTTCTTTTTCCCCCGAACTAACGCGGTGAGATTAGTTTACAGGTTAGATATTCTTTGAAAATTCTTGAGAATTTTTAAATGACGAATAGTCATCTCGATAATAACTTAGTATCACGTGATATAAACAGTAACATAAATATTGTTATAATATCTTAAGACATATCCCAAGATTGAGGGCAACCGCGCACCGAAAGCGCTCGAGTGTAGATGGGCCCTTGATGCTTAAATTGAATCGAGATTGATCAGAGGAATAGATAGCTCTAATTCAAAGTTTCTGGCTAAATTCTAGCGAGAATATTGTGGTCGCTGAGGAAGTTATGAGACCAGCGGTCTTTGGTTATCACAGGGAAACTGCCTGTTTAAAAAGGCCAATTGATAGTAATTTTGGGGAAGCAGTTCCAAAGGTATATACCCCCCCTAAGGCGATGTATACGCGCATGTACAGTTGTGTGCATAAAAAAGGCGTACAAGGTTTGTATGGTGTAAACCTGCCTATGATGTTCCAGATTTCATTAAAAAGTAGTACACGTATACATTCGGAACTCTTGTAATGTTTCCGAAAAGCGTAGTGGAGATTTGTAGCACCATATACTTAGTTTTCGGGCTTAGGACCACGTTAGACCTAATTAGTTTGGGCATTTATTTTTTTTATTGCCAACAATAATCTTTTAAATAAAATATTTACGCTTAGGCCGCTGTTTTTTTGTATACCTTTTCCCCTGAGAAATATTTTTTCCTAATATTTAAAAGTAAACAGTTTCAGACTCTATTGTTAGAAAAAAAGCATGCTACATTTTGTCCAGAAATATCCAAATGATTATTTATTATTAAAAAAAATATAAATAAATATAATACATAACATTATAACAATAAAATTAACTCAATAACAAAGCTTTATCAACGCTATATTAATATTTGGACATAGCGCCATTATTTTCTATTATTTTGTTTAGTCTATTTGGTATCGAAGCATAAAGATTTCTTATCAGATCGGGGTCATTGGCTAGTTCGTCCCACGTTCCTTCTATGAAATTTATCAGCTCATTCCTTGTGTTTGGTCGGAAGTTAACTGTGTAGATTTTTTTAGTCATAAGACCCCAAAGATTTTCCAAAATATTAATGTCGGGACTTTTTGCAGGCCACATTAGTCGCTCTATATTTTGCCGTTCAAACCATTCTGTTATGATTGCTGCATTGTGGACCGGGCAATTATCTTGTTGGTATATAAAGTTTTGATCGGGAAAATGTTCTGAAACACTTGGTAACATAATATTTTCCAAAATATCCCTGTACGTAATAGCGTTAAATCTTTCATTAACAGTCCAGCCCACGCCCAAACCTCAAGAGCTTAACCAAGCCCAAACATTTACCGAAAATCCACCGGATTTTTCTGAATTATGAACAAATTCTTCATTAAACCTTGTTCCTCTGGGCCTGTACACTCTTATATGTGCCTTAAAGCATGACTGGAAAACTTTTTCATCGGCAAATACTACACTATTCCAGTTTTCGCGTAAAATTTTATTTAGAGCAAAAATTTTTCAGTTTAGCAACCATCGGAATTTTGTAAAAACACTTTTTGATTCTTTAATTAGACACTTTTAGAAGACGTTTTTGACCATTAAAATATTGCGCAATTGTTTGGTTTTCCCACAAAAAAGCCCCAAAGTTCGACTTTTGAGGGGCTGAAATGTACAAATCATGACATTTTTGACATCTGACGCAGGAGGATTGTGGCAATGTTGCCAAAGGTTGCACCTTTTCTTACGAGGTAAAGAAACGCTAACTCAAATTCACGTATGCGTAACCAATAAGGACTAACGTAAACTAACCGAAGCTAACCTAAATTAATGTAAAAATAATTATTTATTTATTTATATATTTGTTGTAAGTTTAGAATAGAAAATCGCGATTTTTTTATATTTCTATCCATTAAAAAAGTAAATTTGAAAGGAAATAGATCGGGGGAAACAAGATTTTCTGCAAATTTTTATAATTTTGGTAAATTGGTTGGATCATCTTTCGCTTAGCTGAAATACATAACTGATTTCAGAAACTTCCTCAAATACAAAATCATAAAAAAAATTCTGCGGAAATGCATCATTTTCATTTTTTCAACTCTAGATTAACTGAAATTAGTTGCATGAAAACTTGTTTCTGTTTTACATTCTAAATAGTTTTCTAAACATAATACCCTAAAAAAATTCTTGATTTTCATTTTTTTTTTAAAATATTGAAAAAAGAAGCTTTTCTAAATAGAAATTCACGAAAAATTTTCTGCCAAAATGTATAATTTTTATTTTTCCAGTTACATGAAATAGTATCTTTCATTACCAGTCCGGAAACTAGGCTTTTCCGGTGCGCGCACGACAGTTTCTGGTGTGAGGCGTAGCCGAACACCGGAAGTCGTGCAAGCACAGGAAAAGCTGTTTCTGGACGTGTAATGAACGATATTTTTCATAATACCTCTCTGAAATCAAGACATAAACATAAATTTTTTATAATTTTACGTATCCAAAATCATGTCATAATACATTTTGTATTCAAATGAAAGCAAACGTCAAACTTGCAAGACAAGCAAGACAGTTATTTTTGAAGTATTTGTGACAAGTAATGTCAGAATAAATGAAATAATTTTACTTAAAATTAGACTATTGACGAGAGAGATTAATCTTGTAGACTGCATCGCTGTATAATTTTAACCCAATTTATTATACTTTATGCATATTCTGTGTCTAAATAACTGCAAATTTAGCACTTAAAATCAGGGATCGGGAAAACTTTTCCCGCTCGCTAATTAGGGACCGGGAAAATTTTTCACGTGCCCGGACCGAAAAGACTTATTTTCTTTGCTCTACAGAAACGCCGAAAATGATAGTTTTCAGAGAGGTATTATGAAAACATGTTTTTACGATCTACTATGAACTACAATACGAGCTACCTACGACCATTAAAATATAAACAATGCTACTACCTAGTCCTAGTGACATACTTACGACCTGTTCCAAACTACTTCACGCTACTTACGAGCCACTCCGCGCTACCTACGACCTACTCCAAGCTAGTCCGCCCTACCTACGACCTAGTTCAAGCTACTCCGAGCTACCTACAATCTACTCTGAGCTAGTTACAACTTACTCCGAGCCACTCCGCGCCACATATGACCTACTCCAAGCTACACCGCGCTACCTACGACCTAGTATAAGCTATTCCGACCGCCCTAAAATCTACTCCAAACTACCCTGAGATTTCTTACGACTCTAGTTAGTTCCGTCTCGTTTTAGCAACTACGCAGTTGCTTCGTGCATGCCTCAGCCGTATAATTTTCATTAATCCTTTTTCACGCAAGCCTTGGCGAAATCATTTCGGTTAGCTTGGGTTAGATTGGCTTAACTTTGGTTACTTTCGGTTAGTTTCGTCTCATTTAAGCCTTACGCACCTTCATGAAGGAAGGCTTGCGCAAAGCACAAGCCTTTCTTCATGCAAGCCTAGGCGAAGCAATTTCGATTAGCTTGGGTTAGCTTTGGTTAGTTTGGGTTGGCTTTGGTTATTTTGGGTTAGCTTTAGTTAGTTTGGGTTAGCCTTGGTTAGTTTTTGGTTAGTTTCGTCTCGTTTAAGCCACTACGCACTTGCGTGAAGAAAGCATTTCTTTACGCAACCCTAGACGAAACAATTTCGATTAGCTTGTGTTAGCTTTGATTAGTTTGAGTTTTCTTTAGTTAGTTTGGGTTAGCTTTTAATACTTCGGGTTAGCTTTTGTTAGTTTCGGTTAGCTTTGGTTAGTTTCGTCTCGTTTAAACCACTACGCACTTGCGTGAAGAGAGGATTGCTAATCCAAACTAACCCAAGCAAACCCAAACTAACCAAAGCTAACCGAAAGGCTTGCGCTTTGCGCAAGCCCTTCTTCAGGTAACTGCGTAGTGACTTAAACGAGAGGAAACTAACCAAAGCTAACCCAAACTAACTAAAGCTAACCCAAACTAACCAAAACAAACCCAAGCTAACCGAAATTGATTCGTCTAGGCTTGCGTGAAGAAAGGCTTGCGCTTCGCGCAACCCTCTCTTCGCGCAAGTGCGTAGTGGTTTAAACGAGACGAAACTAACCAAAGCTAACCGAAACTAACCAAAGCTAACCCAAACTTACTAAAGCTAACCCAAACTAACCAAAGTAAACCCAAGCTAATCAAAGCTAACCGAAATTGTTTCGTCTAGGGTTGCTCCCTCGTTCCTGCAAACCTAGGCGAACTAATTTCTGTTAGCTTAGAGTTAGCTTTGGTTAGTTTGGGTTTGCTTTGGTTAGTTTGGGTTAGCTTTAGTTAGTTTGGATTAGCTTTGGTTAGTTTCGGTTAGCTTTGATTAGTTTCGTCTCGTTTAAACCACTACGTATTTGCGTGAAGAGAGGATTGCGCGAAGCGCAAGCCTTTCTTCATGCAAGCCTAGGCGAAACAATTTCGGTTAGTTTGGGTTAGCTTTGGTTAGTTTTGCACCACTACGCTCTTGCGTGAAGAGAGGATTGCGCGAAGCGCAAGCCTTTCTTCACGCAAGCCTAGGCGAAACAATTTCGGTTAGCTTGGGTTTGTTTTGGTTAGTTTGGGTTAGCTTTAGTTAGTTTGGGTTAGGTTTGGTTAGTTTACGTTAGCTTTTGGTTAGTTTCGTCTCGTTTAATTCACTACGCTAGCCTAGGCGAAACAATTTCGGTTTGCTTCCGTTAGTTTGGGCTAGATTCGGTTAGGTTTTTTTTAGCTTGGGTTGGTTTTGGTTATCTTTGGTGAGTTTTGGTTAACTTGGGTTAGTTTTGGTTAGCTTTGGTGAATTTTGGCTACCTTGGGTTAGTTTTGGTTAGCTTCAGGTAATTTGATAAAGAAAGCAAGGAACGTACGCAAAGCGCACGTCTTAACTTCTCACACACTTTAGGCCTTACGCGAGATGGATTATGTGATTGATTCAAGTAATTTTCGTGTATTTATTTTTCATTAAAATAATACTTTTATTGCAGATGGATGTATATTTATTTTTTAAACAAATATAACCACTTCATAAGTATTGGTTAGAGCCTCATTATAATTTTACCAAACTTGTTAAAAAAATATGCATAAAATCTTGTTTTAGCTGGTTTTTCTTTCAAATTCACTTCTTTAATGCATTAGAAAAGCTACAAACGTAAAATATCGAGAATTTCTATTTCTATCCAACTATGACCTTAGTTTGGGTTAATACAATACATAAAAGCGAATGGTACGTTTCATTGTGTGTATTTGTATCATTCACCTGAATAAAAGAGAGAAAACGGCAATCATTGTGCACCATTTTCAATAATGAATTTTCCTAACAAATATACAGTGAAATTTTTAAAATGAAATCTGGCAACAGTGAGCTTGTGACAAATTAAACATTGAAGTTTTGGCTACTGACACTACTGACAGTGACAAGAAGGAGAATATATATTTATTTATTTACAACTAAAACTTAATTTTGTTTAATGGGGCTATGAGTCGCTCTGAGTTAGATCCGAAATAAAACGTAGGCCTCTTGTTCTTCTAATTAATATTTTCAGACGTGCATGGACTATATTTGTAGTGCTTTTTTTGAAGTGGCTCGGCAAGAGTAATGGCGATTGTAGTGCACCAACAAATGTGGAAAGAAAATTATTTAATTACACACCTTTTCATGCTTTGCGCAGCATATAATGGTATGGACTGTATTCTGGACGTTGCTTAGAATCAGTGAATATTTGTTTTAAGTCTGTGGTTGAATGGTTGCTAAACTGAAAAATTACCAAATAACTCTTAGCTGTTTATATTCAGTTGGCTTTTTTCTATTCACGTTACCTTCGGTCTCCCATTTGTGCTTTATGTTTTGCACGGTCTTCTTATTCACATTTATAATATGGGCTATATCCCTTATAGGCATACCATCTTGTAAATAAACAACTATTTGAGCTCGTTTTAAATTATCTAGTTGAGGCATTGCACTAGAAAAATCTTAAAAGCACGTTTACTGAAAAAATTGTTTGAATTTTGACACTACTTGTCAAAGTCGATAAGAAGTTTAATTAAGCCTGATTTACGATAGCCTATAACTGCTGTACGACTTTTTAATGCACACAACTGTACGTCAACTTCTATAATATGTCGAATATAGAAACCTCAACTAACATTTCACTGGTACGAAAATACGTAATCTAGGTCAACGAAAAATTAAATTAAACCAGGTCGTACTTGGCCGTGCACACATACTGTGTGCTTGCAATTTACAATCATACTCATTTTACCAGTCATTATATTTTTGTTTGACTTTTCTGGGAAACTGAAAATATAATTTTTGAAAACTCCCAGCCTTAATCTATCTTATATTTAAATATATTTTTGACATACGCTCCCAAAAATAGCTATTTTACGGACTCATTTGAGTCCGTAAAATGCTTCTTTTTAGGCCTAGTCCCTAAAAGTCGTCATGGCAACTTTTACGGACTATTCCAAAATTCCTGAATATGTCTAAATGTCAAATTTCGAATGACATGACAAAATTGTCAAATAGTTGCTACGATATCAAATTCTAAGCTAACTTTGTCGTACATTATGATTTCTAAAATTATGGTAAATTTGCAAATTTAGGCGTTCTGAAGAATTGCAAAACGCGTATAAATAAAAATTAAATTTTGGGAGCGTATGACAAAAAATAGTGTTTGTCACACGTACCTAAATGAAGTTTTTCAGGACTCATCTGCTATTCAGGACTCGGCTAACGCCTCGTCCGGAAACAGCAATGATTCGTCCTGAAAAACTCCATTTTAGGTACTTGTAACAAAAATAACTATTGTTTTAAGCTAATTAAAAAACAACCACCAACCAAATTTCTACTTACTACCGCATCTTAGCAATAATCTATCTGTTTCCATTATGTGCAAGTTGAAGAGTTGAATGTTTCCATGTAACCATTGTGTTTACATAAAAATGATCATAAATATGTTCATATATTTATCTAAAAATTCTTAATAGCACTCTTTTAAACTACCGGATTAACATTAAAAAAATATGAAAGCGCTTTGAAAACTATACATCTTTTGTTATGCCATCCATACATGTGTGAATGATTCATTCCTACATTTGACCTACTAATGCTCACGTATTAATGAAGAAATCTAGGAATATAATAATAATAACCGTAAGTTTAAAAGGTCCTTTATTAGTCTCCTCGTTTCTTAATGAATCCAAAATTTAATATGGGATCTTGTGAAGCATCTTACCTCGACAGTATTTAATTTACATGTATAAATAGTAGATTAAAAGAAAAAGTGAAGCACCATTTTATGATGATCATATAGGAAACTTTTTATTATTATTTTCTTAGGAAATTCAATTTTACCTAAACTAGGTATATAAAGAAGCCCGACTTTTGTAATCGGCTAGGTTTATTTGATGAATACAGGAAGCGTAGAAAATTCCAAAACGTGATGATATAAAAATGCAAATACTTGAAAGTCACGTTTTTGAAATAAGAGAACTAAAGCCCCAAAAATACAGGCAGAGAAGCTTAATATTTTTTTACATGGGAATCTAAAATTAAAAAAACAAACTGAATTTTTTGATAAAATGTATGTCAAATGAAAAATATATATATAAATATATTTCGATGCATTTTAACCGAACTCAAATATTTTTTGCACTTCTTCTATATCTGAATTACCGGAAAATTTTCTTTTTTAATTTATACACAAACATTTATCAAGCCTAGTAAATTTGTCTGATAAATCAATAGGTTTCCCATATAACGCAGACTTTTTTGAAGACAACCTGTAGACACCCTCCAGTTAAAGTTCAAATATTACCTTCCTACACCGATTATTTGTATTTTTGAATCAAATATTCAGTGCATGCGGTCAAAATATTAAAGGCAAAGAAACAAATTAGATAAAAGTACTACGAAATTTTTGTTAAGCGACACAAATAAAATTCTCCCAGTAGCTTTATATTACGTCCAATCAATAAATTGTATTACTGTAGAACATGGAAGGCAATTTAGCATATTTTAGAGTTTTTAATTTATCAAAGGCCTGGATTTATTCACAAATAGAATAAACTACTGGCTGAAGTGGTCTTTGTTAGCCGGACAGCAAAAGAATATAATTATAAAATATAACGGTTTCATACAATTAGAATGTCTATTGTGCGCAAGAGTTTGTCATATTTATTACATCATTCCCAACTCTTTTAGTTAACTTCACAGAAAATCTAATCCTCGAAATGCGGTTTTAAAATTAAATCTGGCGCTAGTCTTTTTGGCAGCTAATGAAATAGACTTTTAAATTATTTAAGAGTCATTCTTTCTTTGATGTAGGCGACAAATTCCTAACATTGCAATAACGCTCTGAAGTACTAAACTTTAATAGCATCTCGGTCAATCTGCTGTAAATTCACTTTATTGTCGCGGTCCGAATAAAGTTCTGACTATTAAATTAAGCTAGCTTTTTACTAACTAAATGAAAAAAATTAAATAACCAAATTACTTCTTGGAATTTGCAAGTGAGCTTTATTAGTTAGTAAATAGTAGATATCTAAAAGAGTCAAAGATGACTTTCTGAACCCCCATTCGGTGGCAGATCAGAGGAACAAATA
Source organism: Pissodes strobi (assembly GCA_016904865.1). Classification (NCBI taxonomy): domain Eukaryota; kingdom Metazoa; phylum Arthropoda; class Insecta; order Coleoptera; family Curculionidae; genus Pissodes; species Pissodes strobi. The sequence goes on along the minus strand of MU183642.1, from coordinate 226,831 downwards.
GCTTTAACCCAGAGTCCTCCGCTGACTTATAGCAAGTATATTTTGTTTCTAAATTTCTGCCTGCTTATTCAGGCATAGCTACTTTAGGGAAACTCAAATCGAGGTGGAGCTCCACAGGAGCGGCCCTCTACTAAACTGCTGGCCATTTGCTTTCGAGCAACAAAAATTTCGCCTAAATTTAAAACTAAATATGTTCTTAACCAGACATGATATCGATCTCTGGTTTTTAATCGTTAATAGATTTGTCCCTTAAGAGAAAATTTCCAATGTTGGATTTTTTGAAACTGTCAAATTTTTTTATATACAGAGTGTCAAAGAAGGCGATGATTTTTGCTCCAAATAGCATGTAACTTTCAAAATAATCTTTTTAAATTTTGTCATTATACATCAATTGAATCACTGGTCCATAGCAAATAAAGTTGTTTGCCAAATTTTTGATACCTGCTATATTTTAAGAGATACAGATTTTTTTGTAAAACCTTGGTTTTTTCAACTTTTTGGTAGTTAGACCACACTGTGCGTTGTATCGTGCAAACTTTGTAAGTGATTATTATACCTTACGAGAAGCTTGTTTATATTCAGTAAAAGAATTGTACCTAAATGTTATGATGTGCAGTGGCGTACTTATATTCACTATAAGTCTATAGTATCTCACAATTTTTCACGATTGTTTTGTATTGGAAAGTACTCGCTCGCAAAATCAAACACAGCAAACTAGTGATATTTAATTTTCAGTGCTTTCAAACACAAGTTTAATTTTAGGAATAGTGCTGTATTAGAAATAAATAAATAAAATTTTTCCAAAAATTAAATTAAAAAATTATGATTTTTAAAAAAATTTTTTAGACGCACTTTAAAATATACATGTAGATACAGTGCAATATTAAAAAATGAAAAATAAAGATAAAACTTGCTTAATCTAAAGGCGAGTACTTTCCAATACAAACTAATCGGGAAAAATTGTGAGATGCTAATAAACGATAGTATAAGTGATTATAAGTACGCCACTGCACATCACAACATTTAGATACAATTATTTTACTGAACATATAAAAGTTATTCGTAAGGTATAATGATAATCATTTATAAAATTTGCACGATATAACGCACAGTGGGGTCTAGCTACCAAAATGTTGAAAAAACCAATTAAAAAAATCAATATCTCTTAAAATATAGCAGATATCAAAAATTTGACAAACCACTTTCTTCGCTATGGACCAGTGATTCAATTGACGTAGAGTGACAAAATTTAAAAAAAATATTGTGAAAGTTACATGCTATTGAAATTGCAGCAAAAATCACCATATTCTTTCACACCCTGTATATAATATTTTTTGAAAGTTTAAAAAAATCCAACATTGGAATGTTTTTCCTAAGGGATAAGTCTATTAATCATTAAAAACCGTAGGTTGATATCATGTCTGGTTAAGGAAATATTTAGTTTTAAATTTAGGCGAAATTTTCCTTGCTCGAAAGCAGATGGCCAGCAGTTTAGATCACTTAGAGTTGCATATAACGCACGCCTTGGTCGATCACTGGAGCTAGTCCAAAGGTACATACGCTGCTTGTGGCGGGGTATATGCGCGCGGAAGCAAACATCTATAAAACGTCGAATATAGAAGGCTCAGGTAATATAGCACTGATACGAAAATCTATAATTGAGAACGAAAACATAAATTAAGTAAGGCTGTATATGGTCGTATACACATTTTAGCTATCATAATCATACTCATTTAACAACTGATAATATATTTTGTTTGACTTTTCTGGTAACTAAAATAATTCCTATTATTCTAAACTAAAATATTATTTGAAAACTCTCAGCTTTAATTCATCTGATATATAGGCATCTTCTGCTTAGAGCTAATTCAAAAAAAACATTAACCGACCAAATTTCTATTTATTACCGCATCTCAGTATTCACCTATTTGTTTCTATTTTGTGCTAGTTGAGGATTCAATGCTTTATTATAGCCATTGTGTTTACATGAAATAATCAACATTATTTTCTTATTTTTCTTTAAGTTTCTGCAACATTCAACAACATATTTTAAACAAAAAGTTGGAAGCGCTCTACTATCTATCTTTCATTAAGTGCACATTCCTATATCTGGTTTACTAACGTTCGCATACTAAATACGATCTTGTTTCAAGAAATCTAATATATATTTAATAATAACACTAACTTTAAAAATCCTTTTATTTCCCTTCTCATTTATTAATGAATCCAAAACTTAATATGTAATTTTGTTAAGCAGCTTAACCCTCGACAGCGTTAATCCTAATTTATCATAGCTTTTAAATTATATGTGAAAATAGAAGATTAATGATTTGTATTTTGGATTCATATATTCAGTCTACACGGTCGAAATATTAGACAAAGAAATTAATTAGATAAAAGTACTAAAAATTGTATTTTAAACGACACAAACAAAATTCTCATAGTAGCTTTATATTAAGTCCAACCAATAAATTGTATTACTGTAGAACATGGAAGGCAATTTAGCATATTTTAGAGTTTTTAATTTATCAAAGGCCTGGATTTATTCACAAATAGAATAAACTACTGGCTGAAGTGGTCTTTGTTAGCCGGACGGCAAAAGAATATAATTATAAAATATCTAATCCTCGAAATGCGGGTTTAAAATTGAATCTGACGCTAGCCTTTTTGGCAGCTAATGAAAAATAGACTTTTAAATTATTTAAGAGTCATTCTTTTCTTGATGTAGGCGACGCGAAAAACTTACTAACATTGCAATAAAACTCTGAAATGCTAAACTTTGAAAGCTTTTCGGTCAATATGCTGCAATTCACCTTATTGTCGCGGCCCGAATAAAGTTCTAGCTATTAAATTAAACCAGCTTTCTCTACTTACTAAATGAGAAAAATTAAATAACCAAATTTCTCCTTGGAGTTCTTGAGAGAGAATCATCCGCTCGCTTCTAGCGAATATATGTTAGTTTCTAAATGTTTGCTTGTTTACTCAGGTATAGTTACCTTAGAGAAACTCAAAAAGAGGCAGAGCTCCTCAGGAGAGCGAGAACGTCACTCCGCCATTTCCAGGAAATGCGGTCCTCTACTAGATCACTTCAAGTTGCATATGACGCACGCCTTGGTCGTTCACTAGAGCTGGTTCAAAGGCACATACGCTACGTGTGGCGAGGTATATGCACGTGGAAGACAACAACTATAATACGTCGAATATAGAAAGCTTAACTAACATTGCACTGATACGAAAACCTATAATTGGGAGCAACGAAAAAATAAATTAAATCGTGTCATATTTGATCCTACACACATATTATCAACCATTATAATCATACTCACTTAACAACTGATAATATGTTTTGTTTGACTTTTCTGGTAACTAAAATAATTTATATTAATCTTAGCTAAAATATTATTTGAAAACTCTCAGCCTTAATCCATCTGATATATAGGCATCTTTTGCTTTAAGCTAATTAAAAAAAAACAATAACCGACCAAATTTCTATTTACTACCGCATCTCAGTATTGACCTAATTGTTTCTATCATGTGCTAGTTGAGGATTCAATGCTTTCATATAGCCATTGTGTTTACACAACATGATCAACATTATTTTCTTATTTTCTTCAAAGTTCTGCAACACCCAACAACACATTTTACACAAAAAGTTGGAAGCCTTCTATAAATTATCCTTCTTTCATTATGTCATATATGTCAAAGTGCATATTCCTATACCTGATTTAATGCTCACGTACTTAATACGTTCGTGTTTCAAGAAATCTATGATATATTTAAGGATAACACTAAGTATAAAAAGCCTTTTATTTCCCGTCTCATTTATTAATGAATCCAAATTAAATATGGAATTTTGTTAAACATCTTAACACCTCGACATCATCCAATTTTACAGCTTTAATTTATATATGAAAATGGAAGATAACATTTATCTTTATCTTTGTGTTTTGAATTCATATATTCAGTGTGCACGGTCCAAATATTAGACAAAGAAACAAATTAGATAAAAGTACTACGAAATGTCTGTTAAGCGACATACAAAATTCTCCTAGTAGCGTTATATTAAGTCCAGCCAATAAATTATATTACTGTAGAACATGGAAGGCAATTTAGCATATTTAAAGTTTTTCATTTATCAAAGGCCTGGATTTATACACAAATAGAATATCGCACAAAACTACTGGCCGAAGTGGTCTTTGTTAGCCGGATAGCAAAAGAATATAATTATAAAATATAAAGGTTTCATACAATTAGAATGCCTATTGTGCGCAAGAGTTTGTCATATTTATTACTTCATTCCTAACTCTTTTAGCGAACTACACAGAAAATCTAATCCACGAAATGCGGGTTTAAAATTGAATCTGGCGCTAGTCTTTTTGGCAGCTAATGAAAAAGACTTTTAAATTATTTAAGAGTCGTTCATTCTTTGATGTAGGCGACACGGAAAAATTACTAACATTGCAATAAAGCTCTGAAGTATAAAACTTTAATAACATCTCGGTCAATCTACTGTAAATTCACTTAATTGTCGCGGCCCGAATAAAGTTCTGACTATTAAATTAAGCTTTCTACTTACTAAATACTACTTACTAAATAATGAAAACGAAAAAACCAAATGTCTAAGGGATCGCAGCTAATATTGCACGATACGAAAATCAATAATTGAGAACGAAAACATAAATTAAGCAAGGTTGTATTTGGTCGTACACACATATCAGCTATTATAATCATGCTCATTTAACAACTGATCATATTTTTTGTTTGACTTTTCTGGTAACTAAAATAATTTAAATTAATCTTAGCCAAAATATTATTTGAAAATTCTCAGCCTTAATGCATCTGATATATAGGCATCTTTTGCTATAAGCTAATTCAAAAAGCAATAACCGACCAAATTTCTATTTACTACCGCATCTCAGTATTTACCTATTTGTTTCTATTATGTGCTAGTTGAGGATTCAATGCTTTCATATAGTCATTGTGTTTACATGAAATGATCAACATTATTTTCTTATTTTTCTTCAAAATTCTGCAACACACAACAACATATTTTAAACAAAAAGTTGGAAGCGCTCTAATATCTATTTTTCATTCCTATATCTGGTTTACTAATGTTCGCATACTAAATACGTTCTTGTTTCAAGAAATCTAATATATATTTAATAATAACCCTAACTTTAAAAATCCTTTTATTTCCTCCATCGTTTATTAATGAATCAAAAACTTAATATGTAATTTTGTTAAGCATCTTAACACCTCGACAGCATTAATCCTAATTTATCATAGCTTTTAATTTATATGTGAAAATAGAAGATCAACGATTTGTATTTTGGATTCATATATTTAGTCTATACGGTCGAAATATTAGGCAAAGATATTAATTAGATAAAAGTACTAAAAAATTTATGTCAAACGACACATACAAAATTATCATAGTAGCTTTATATTAAGTTCAACCAAAAAGTTATATTACTGTAGAACATGGAAGGCAATTTAGCATATTTTAGAGTTTTTCATTTATCAAAGGCCTGGATTTATTCACAAATAGAATATCGCACAAAACTACTGGCCGAAGTGGTCTTTGTTAGCCGGATAGCAAAAGAATATAATTATAAAATATAAAGGTTTCATACAATTAGAATGCCTATTGTGCGCAGGAGTTTGCCATATTTATTGCTTCATTCCTAACTCTTTTAGCGAACCACACAGAAAATCTAATCCACGAAATGCGGTTTTAGAATTGAATCTGGCGCTAGTCTTTTTGGCAGCTAATGAAATAGACTTTTAAATTATTTAAGAGTCATTCTTTCTTTGATGTAGGCGACACGAAAAAATTACTAACATTGCAATAAAACTCTGAAATGCTAAACTTTGAAAGCTTCTCGGTCAATACGCTGCAATTCACTTTATTGTGCGGCCCGAATAAAGTTCTAACTATTAAATTAAACCAGCTTTCTACTTACTAAATGAGATAAACTAAATAACCAAATTTCTCCTTGGAGTTCTTGAGAGAGAATCATCCGCACGCTTCTAGCGAATATATTTTAGTTTCTAAATGTTTGCTTTTTACTCAGGTATAGTTACTTTAGAGAAACTCAAAACGAGGCAGAGCTCCTCAGGAGTGCCAGAACGTCACTCCGCCATTTCCAGGAAATGCGATCCTCTACTAGGTCACTTCAAATTGCATATGACGCACGCCTTGGTCGTTCACTAGAGTTGGTCCAAAGGCACATACGCTGTCTGTGCCGAGGTATATGCACGTGGAAGTTAAAGCATCTTTAGTACGTCGAATATAGAAAGCTTCACTAATATTGCTGTGATTCGAAAACCTATAATTGAGAGCAACGAAAAAACAAATTATATCATGTCTTATGTGGTCGTACACACATATCAGCAATTTTAATCATACATATTTGCCAACTGACAATATTTTTTGTTTAACTTTTCTGATAACTAAAATAATTTCTATTAATCTAAAATAAAATATTATTTGAAAACTCTCAGCCTTAATCCATCTGATATACCGGCATTTTTGCCTTAAGCTAATTCAAAAAACCAATAACCGACCAAATTTCTATTTACTCTAGCATCTCAGTATTAATCTATTTGTTTCTACTATGTGCAAGTTGAGGATTCAATGTTTTCATATAGCCATTGGCTTTACATAAAATGATCAACATTATTTTCTTATTTTTGCAACACTCAGCAATACATTATAAACAAAAATTTGGAAGCGGTCTGTAAACTATAAATCTTTCATTATGTCATATATGTCTAAGTGCACATTCCTGTATCTGGTTTACTAATGCTCGCATACTAAATACGTTGGTGTTTTAAGAAATCTAAGAAATATTTAATGATAACCCTAAGTTTAAAAAGCCTCTTATTTTCAGCCTTATTTATTAATGAATCCAAAACTTAATATTGGCTTTTGTTAAGCATCTTAACACCTCGACAGCATTAATCCTAATTTATCATAGCTTTTAATGTATATGTGAAAATAGAAGATAAATGATTTGTATTTCGAATTCATATATTCAGTGTATACGGTCAAAATATTAGACAAGGAAACAAATTAGATAAAAGTACTACGAAATTCATGTTAAGCGACACAAATAAAATTCTCCCTATATTAAGTCCGGCCAATAAATTGTATTACTGTAGAACATGGAAGCCAATTTAACACATTTTAGAGTTCTTAATTTATCAAAGGCCTGGATTTATTCACAAATAGAATAATGCACAAAAACTACTGGCCGAAGTGGTCTTTGTTAGCCGGATAGCAAAAGAATATAATTATAAAATATAAAGGTTTCATACAATTAGAATGCCTATTGTGCGCAGGAGTTTGCCATATTTATTGCTTCATTCCTAACTCTTTTAGCGAACTACACAGAAAATCTAATCCACGAAATGCGGTTTTAAAATTGAATCTGGCGCTAGTCTTTTTGGCAACTAATGAAAAAGACTTTTAAATTATTTAAGAGTCGTTCATTCTTTGATGTAGGCGACACGAAAAAATTACTAACATTGCAATAAAGCTCTGAAGCACTAAACTTTAACAGCATCTCGGTCAATCTGCTGTAAATTCACTTTGTTGTCGTGGCCCGAATAAAGTTCTGACTATTAAATTAAGCTAGCTTTCTACTTACTAAATGAAAAAAATTGAATAACCAAATTACTTTCTTGGAGTTTGTGAGACAGCTTTAGTAGTCTTGGGATTCTTTTGAGTTTAGCCAATACGATGCAAGGAGATCCTATTTGCAAGTACTAATAAATCTAAGACACCATATCTGTGGATGGATGCATTTTGAAATTATACGATATGTTAGGTATTTAGTAAACACAATGAATATTTATTTCTACGTAAGAATTATGAAAGACGATACAGTTTGGACATAGGGCAATTTCTATTTAACTTGATCAGAAATGAGATTGCTTTTCTTCATCAAAGTTTTAACTTGCGTTAATATCTTAGTTATCAGATTTCTTACGATTTAAGTATAAGAAATGAATTCGATTAAATTCCTGATCTAGAGTTTTTATTACTATGTATTATGTTATCTTATTGCTGCATTCCTCTAACTCTAGAAAATTTTCCAATGGATTCAGAAAGATGTTGAAGAGAGCTTTCAATATTTCCTATAATATCGGATACATTATAGTTTAAAGGAGATAATGCAAAATCTAAATCTTCGTTCCAGCCCAACCTTCTACAAAAATTAAGAAAAATTGGTTTTCCACAATGTGGACAACTATCAGAATTAGGTTTCATTTTCCTGAGATTACTTTGTGTATTTTGCATCCAGCATAGCATAGAATCATAGATTAGGGTCACTGTAAAACAGAGTTTTGTATATTCATCTACAACATACGTGGTCTTAATAGTAATACATGACAGGTGCTTCTAGAAACCGCTCAGCGCATACTATATAAGGATCTGTTGTTCGCCCATATTTCCATAGATAAGTGATACTGGAACTATTGAAATGATGAGGGAAGGTAAGCACATTACAAAAATACCCATTTCTAGTTTCTTTGGTTATGAAACAAGCACAACATAAAATACGAAACAAACAAACACATGTAAATTAAGTATAGGATTATATGACATAATCTTTATACGGAATGAGCGTTTGCACGCATCAATGCGTTCTCAGTGACGTTTGGCCATGCTTCGCTTGTTGGAGCCAGGGAGCGAAAACACTGCTCGATCGCAATTTCAGACTGCTCTCATATGTAATGTATATGATCTGTGCGTTCCTTGACAAGTCCCGCCCACTTCATTCATGGCGCAGTAGGTGGGATCTACCGTAGGTTTAGCCATGTGGGTTTCGTTGAGTTAGTGTTACTGTGCTTAATACCTTTAGTTCTAAAGAAGGCATCCAGCGCGATAGAGATGAGTTAAAGGGGAATTTTTAAGGCTGTGGGATTGATTGTTCACAACGGCCGTGGCCAAGAAAAGATTTAATGGTTTTGCGGTTTACTGGGTGTTTGAACCTAACCTCTTGATTGTATCTCAAATCTGCGACTCGAGTGCTTGCAGGGACTCACGTATATTAAAATTGTAGACTTCGAATGCAATATTGTTGAAATATTCATTTATGTACTCGATATGAGTCCATGCATGCAAGTCTCGTAGTCTAGTATGTCTGTTCGCCGAGCAGACCGCTTAAAATGATAATCCGCGATCGACGAAACGGTGTTTCATACAGCAAAAATACTTAATAATGGATCAGTAAAGGATAAGCCGGCTTTGGGCATTTCTGGTAAGATGATTTAGCTTATCAAGGACAATATGATTTTTGCCTTCCATATGTGCTACATGCTTACTGAAGTTGAGAGTCAAAAATGATTTCAAGATGTTTTTCGGGTATGTATGTTAGTAGTGTGTATGAGTGCAATTACCGCATTTTTGTACTTCCTAGAGAACACGGCCAACTCAGTATTAGCTGGGTTCAGCCATATTTTCCACGTTTTACAGTATTTCGTAAGTTGCTCCATATCAGCACTAAGATGAGGACATGAGAATAGATGGTCAGCGTATAATTCTAAGGATGTTTCTGGATGAGAGCGAAGAGATGTTATAAAATAACTAAAGAGCTGTTGTGATAGTATCGTTTCCAGCAGAACTCTGGCCCTGATCGATCTCGAAGTCGCTCACTGAATGCTTCGCCAAGTAAGTCGCAAGAGCTGCCGCCAAACGCAGGAAATTATGCTTACTGAAAAGCCTATATAGCAATCGATTGTTCCATGCTCTCCTTATGTCAAGAGGCAATATGGCCCTATACCGAACCCTTCAAAGATATGCAAATTTCACAAGAAATATGTTTATACTATGTCCGCTGCGAAACCCAAACCACTCTTCAGGCAACGCATGAAATATCGGCAGCTCAGCAAGAACTTTTCAGTAATCCACTCATTGTATTCAAGAGTGCAATAGATCTGTACGATCTAGTGCTGTTCTATCAATTTTTGATTTGGAAATGGGAAAGTATATTAAAGAGGAAATATTTTTTCTAGCCAAAGGATGATAAAAGTTGATATAGTAGATGCATAAAACATTTCCAAAAAGTTGATAATTTAGTACAATATGACTCTTGGCCTTATAATGAAATCATAAAAAGTTCGAGAGCAAAGATCGTAACCCAAGCAGAAGCATCTTGTCTAAATGAAACGACTCTAGTTCTGATTGGACTATTTTAAGGTGTTGAGTAAGTTTTGTCCCAAAAACTGATTATTTAATAATAACGCATTCTTCTTTAAGGCAATGAAAGGTAATCGCTGTAGCTATTAGCACTCGCTGTTTCTAAAGTCTAATTTTTCGTTCAATAAAATATTTCGACATAATTTGTCTAAAGTAGTGATTACTGGCAAGCAAACTGTAATTTTAAAACTCCCAGGCCTGATCTGTACAATAGATATAAATCGAGGAATATACTAATGTTGCTCTTTTACCACTTGAATAAATTACTTATCTGCCGTAAAAAAATGCAACACCAAAAAGCACCGTTATAGATGAAACTGTTATTCGTGTTATGTTTTGTAATGCCCATATGTCTGCTAAATGAACATATCAATTGAATAATTTTATTGCAACTGTGGAGATTAAGGACCCAAACCTATTGCCAATGTTTTTTACAATGAATCTGACATTCGTAAAATGTTCATCTAAAAAGCATCTTAATATCAGCAAAGCGTTTAGGATAAATTGGGTTAGTGTCAGATATGCGATGTAATAGCACAAGGTTAGCCATTACAATCGTACCTTTATGAAGACATTTTTATTTGACTTCTACTATTAGCAATATTAATTACTTAGTAATTATTTTGAAAACTCTCAAACTTGGTATTTCTGATAAATACATTATCGAATTTAAAATACCTTTTCTTTATGTATTCTATCTTCTTTGAAGTTTCGGTGTTTCCTTAATATCCATCTTTACTTTTCTTGTACAGGATATTGAGATAACCCACATCTTTAAAATACTATTTCATTAGACCTGATACATTCATTTTTGAGACACCCTATATATGTGTATATTTTGAGACACTCCTTATACATGTAAAAGATCAAAACAAGTCATAAATTGAAGTCGAGTTTTTGTGAGGTTTTTTGGAGGAGATCCGAAAGGGATTGCTCGAGAACGAAAAATAGAGAGTCAGAAGCCATCGGAGTGTACGGTTTATTTTGGTGAATTGTTTTGCTTCTGTGATGCAATATGTCATTACAAGTCGGTAAAATGAAACTTATAATATTGTGATTAGCATAATTTGTACCATTATATATTTTATACTCATTGATAATTCATATTTGATGGTATAACATGTGTATACATTTTCATATTGTTATTAACATAATTTGCATAAATATTTCTAC
>MU183642.1:193538-215441 GCA_016904865.1 Pissodes strobi | reverse complement strand
CTCATTGATAATTAATATTTGATGGCCTAACATGTGTATACATTTTCGTATTGTTATTAACATTATTTGCATAAATACTTTTTATCTTCATGGATAATTCATATTTGATGGCATAAGATGTGTACATATTTGGATATTGTTATAAACATTATGTGCATAAATATTTCTTTACCTTCATGGATAATTGATATTTGATGGCATAACATGTGTATGTATTTGGATATTGTTATAAACATAATTTGCATAAATATTTCTTCTATTTTCATGGATAATTCATATTTGATGGCATAACCTGTGTATATATTTAATGAAATCGTGTTATGCTGTGAACAACACTGCTTTAAGTGAAAACATAAAATGTATTATTTGCTGTCTTTTCGTGCTAGGGTTTTAATATTAGAATGAGTGAGAGAGTACACAAGGGCCTTGATGAATCTATACTAACCATTTCCTACCCTGACGGGAGAATATCCTAGTTATAAATATAATGATCATTCTAGAGATAAGTATAAAACTATACTATGGTATTGTCTCATATTTGCAACTAAATAGCTGGGTAGCCTCCGTAATCCAGGACCTCAGTACCTACCAGCGGCGTCTGGTTAACTAACAAAAACCTCTTCAGTTTTAAATGTATTGTTGCAATTGTGGAACTGCGAATTGTGGTACGGGAGACAGTAATTTAATTAATTATAATACTAATAGATTATACAGCATAATTCGGTTTAGGAATTTAGATCGAGGGTTTCTCTGCCGTACTCTTTCCCCTCGTGAATTCCAGGCTGAGTCCGGCACGCTTTTCTTTAATAAATTAGGCGTATTAGGAATCTGTGGTTTCATTTACATGACGCACTTTTCTCTCAAGTTTCCCTAATGGTGTTCCGTTGAAGCGCATAATGAGTGAGTAAAATTGTGCAAGATATAATAATAACACAACGTAGGGCTTGGTTTTCTTTTTAATCTATTTTGACGATCAGTGGTAAAATAAAGGCAAAACACAATTTTACTTATCTGATTCAACTATTTTGAATCGACCCGGGTACGTTATACTACAATATGTTTTGACAAATTTACTGAAGTTGTGATAATATTGTTGCGCTTGGCCAATTGGCCAAAAATGCAGGTCTGCAAGTAATACATATCAAACCACTGTGGGGGATTTTTAAAATAAAAATAGGCCATCAATAATACAATGCTTCAATGTCATATACATGCAATCGTATATGTTTATGTTCTCCAATGATTGGTTCTTATACGTCCTGCTAGATTATATTTAAAAGCAAAAACTAACATTTTCAACCAAAAAACTAGCAGCATACATATTGGGTATGTTTAAATTATCAGATTAGAACCTGATTCAAGCGCCAACAACCCTTTGAAAAAACATTTCTCTAGAAAGGTTGATTTTGATAAATTAAATCAATATGTCTCTGAAATAAATTGGAACCAACCCCTGTCTTAGGAGCAATTGGTTTTTTATTCGAAATTTAAATGCCGTCACAGAAAAAGCTGAAATTGCTTTAAATATAAAAATAAAACCCTGAATTACCAATGCCTTTATATCCTCTATAAAAACGTAGTAAACTTAAAAAGCAACTGCTTGGAAATTTTATTAAACAAAAACACACTAAATATAAAGGGTGCAAAAATAGGCTAAATAAAATAATACTGTATATAAAAACTTAATATTATATTAAAGAACATCATAAAGCACACCATAAATAAAGTGAACATCTAGCCAATACAGATGAATAAATGGCACACAGCACTACTCCAAGCAGCCTAAGAACCATATATGACCGTAACTCCACGAACGTACCAAGTACAGGCCCACACATGAAAGTCAACAGAGAAATGATATGGAAGATAATAAAATCAATGAAAAATTAAAGAAAAGTAGTGGACCAGGACGAGAACCTGCTGAACTAATTAAAAATGGGACAGAAAAAATTATTATACAACTGCAAGAGTTGTTTACTAGGTACATAAATGAGGAAGAGATACCCTTTACGTGGAAGAGGGCTAAATTGCACAAAGGAGGGAACATAGGCGATTGTTCCAAATATAGGTGCATATCGGTCACAAATCTGATGACGGAAAAGACCTCAAAGCTTCATAGAACAGGAATACGGGCATCAAGAAATCGACGAAAATGCGGATTTTCGAGCAGGTCAGTCTTACATTGATCATATATTCAGCCTAACCCAACCCAATTCAGCCTAAGCCAACTAAGCGATCGCCAGTCTGGCTTCCGCAAGCACATATCAACGGGAGTTTTCCTGACTTACGTGACCTACCTGTGGACCAAAGCCATCGAGAGCTAGTGGCGAATCTCTTGCAGTGGCTCTCGACAAATCCAAAGCATTTGATAGGGTGTGGCATGACGAATTGTTAAGCAAATGGACAGCATACAGACTACCACCAGACCTACTTATATGGCCGTCCAATTTCTTAAGGGATCGAAGCATCCTAGTTGGTATTGATGGACACATCTCTCGGAGGAATTAAAAATCATTGCCGGAGTTCCCCAAGGGTGTGTATTATCTCCTACACTATTCCTGCTCTATATCAATGATCTCTTAGATAGGACAAATAATTTTATTTACAGCTTTGCAGACGACAGCACTCTTATATCCTCATTCATGTCGCGGACTCCAATGACCACTGCTCGTTCTCAACGCGAGCGAGAACATCAGATTGCTGCCATCAAAGAGGATATTAACGACATCGTGGAATGGGGTGAGGAAAATAATGTCTAGTTTAACGCAGGAAAGACTCAAGCAGCTGTCTTCTCAAAAAAAGCAAACACCGCAGGACCTGACTTATCAATGACAAAACAAACACTGATTCTGGCCTCATCTATAAGCTTATTGGGCATCAACGTAGAAAACATGTCTTGGCGTAATCACGACACTAAAATCGCTAAGGCAGCAGCACAAAAGCTAGGAGCACTTTATAGAGCAAAAAAAGTTGTATATAACACATCAGCTCTTACTGCTCTATAAGGCCCAGATTAGACCATCTCTGGAATACTGTTCCCATGTCTGGAGCTCGGCACTCAAACACTTGCTCAAGATGTTGGACTCCATACAAAGGAGATCAGTTCGTCTTATGGATGACCCAGAGTTGACTAAAGACTTTGATAGACTTGAACATCGAAGAAAAGTGGCGGGCCTTTCTCTTTACTATCGACACTACTACGGAAGGTGTTCGAACGAGCTGGCACTTATGATTCCACCTAGAGTTGTGCCAAACAGAAACACCCTTGAAACACAGGCTGCTCATCAACAGACGATTCAGTTGCGAACACCTACGGCGCGGCATCCCTATTGCGGGACTCCTTTGTCTGGAGGACTGCCTCGCTCTGGAAAGGACTTCTGGGTAACATCTTTCCCGAAAACTACCACCTGCGGCGCTTCAAGTCCAACTTCCACCATCTTTTCCTCACACGTACCGCTCCTTGAGTGGCATAGGATATTCCTTTTGTGTGTCTGCCGAACATAAAAAAAACTTATGATACTGTTCCTACACTATAATTGTGGCAAGTAATGGAGAGAAGAAGCAAGAATGAATAATACACTGATAGCAGAAGTATGACCAATCAACTGAAGAATGAAATATCAGTTTACCGGTCACAAGAGGCTTAAGACAGACTTGCTACCTATGTCTCACTCTATTCAAGATATACCGAAACAAGGTCCTAAAGAAATGATGAGCCTGGTTGTCACAGGCCGTTCTGGGTATGGTATATCGATGCGTAAATAACCTTAGAATTCGTCACCATTCATATGGCTTCGAGCGCATTCGTGTTTACTAGCGAAAACCCCTCGTAGATTCTGGCTGGCTTCGCTTCGACGATCTCTAGATCGAGACAATTAAAATAAAATTTGCGTTGCTAAACAGATTTCGATTTCGAACAAATTGAATTTGGCGCGTGGGCACCCCGAAAGGTGGCTTAAGTGTTTCCGGCTTTCGTAGCGCATACTATTTTGGATTGGTTGTGGAGTTAGGCACCGCGCGCGTTAATTAATTGCCTCGGAATAATTAGGAAATTCTATTAGTTGGAGTGGCCTAATGACAGTGCCCTTTTGGCTACTCTGAGTATTTTTTTTTTGGCGGATACATCGAAATCCCAGGTTTGCATCGTCTAATTTCCTTGGATGAATTATTGAGGGGAATATGTGATTTGTCGTGCCATGCATTCATTGGTGGAGCGAGATTTTCGAAGAGGGGATGCTTTGCTACTCGAGTTTCCGACCTCTTAGCATTACTCTCTACGTCGACCTATGTCAGTCAAGCAGTTATATTGGGTACCGGTTGGAATCAATTTTTGATTTTACCTTTGAAGGGATTTTCCAACCGAGCCATTTTTAATAGTTTCACTGCCCTTTGTGGGATTTGAATGCTGCTTTAGCGAGGTGAGTTGAGTTTTTTTGCATATTTTTTGTCTTTCTGTGAACGCCATCATTTCAACTTTGTGACGCACGTGGGCGGATTTCTAATTCCCTTTTTAATCTCATACAGAGGCCCTCTTGTCCAACTGTACAGCCATAAGCAACTGGCTAGGGTAGCCAGGTAAATTATTGTTTTTTTTTAATGCTGGTTTCTCTTTTTCCTTGATGGTTGATTTTGATTCCCGAGTTATATTGCTCACCAATTAAGAGTTACGTGTAGAACCTTGAATATGTCTTGTTTCGCAGGGTCCTCCCGTTGGGTCTATTCCTACCGCTGCGCTGGGTCCATTCCTACCGTCGGATCCATTGCTACTGTCGGGTTCCTTGCTATCGACGAGCATCGCTAGCGACAGGGTTTTCCTTGGCTACGCCTGTCTAGCGGTACTATCTATAGAGTCTTGCAGTCCTTTGCCTGTGAAGGAAGTCTCCATTCTACCGAGAGCAGTTATTTTTGGGAGGCTGCCTGAGGAGCAACTCATCGGCCAAGTGAGCAATTTCTTAATAACTCACGATCTATAATTATTATTTTTCTTTGGCTTTGTTTTCGAACAAAGATTAACCTTTTAACTTTTTCTCATTAATTAAGATAACCTTTAGTTTATTCTTATTTTCTTTTAGATCAACTTTGAATATTGGGCCAATGTTGTCTAGCCCAAGACGCCTGATTAAATTTAATCGAACTCTAAAATTCAGTTAAATCCGTTTGATCTAGAGCCAATCCGATTTTGGATTAAATTCTAAACTTTTAATTGACTGACGCAATAACGTTGTAGGTCGAACTAGCTTTATTATTATTCTCAATTTTTCAGGATTTCTAGCTTACGTTAGATACCAGTAGATCAGATAACTACCATTGTTGATACGGCCTAGTAGACTTTGCGTTAGTCTTAATTTTTATTGTGGCCTTTGATATATATTTTTTATTATTCAGACAAACTGTTCATTATCATAGTCCTACCGGTAACTTGACCGGGGAGTACTTTCTCTTAAGTTCACATACCTTACGGTCTATAATTGATTGGTTGCTACAATAACGCCGGGTCTAACTAGTTATTTTTCATATTGTTTTTGCGGCGGTTACCAACATACCACAAACAACAACATAGTTAGTTAGTAGTACGGCCCTGTAACGAATCATGATTCGACGTCCGTTAATTAGCATTGATTAAGTGATTATTCGAGTTACTTGAATCTTCTCATAACGATATAACGAATTGATATTTGTAGTGTCGCTGACCTGCGTTCATATTTTATTGTTGATATTCTCTTTTTTTTTAATTATTATCGCATAAAGAGTTAATCATTAATTACGATTGAATATTTAGGCGGATGTTAGATTAAGCGTGTGATTTATTTCACCAAGCAACGTCTACTATTTCTCGTTGAAATACAGTGTTACCATAAAATTAATCTGCTAGAATTACTGGTCCTTTTCTCAACCTAATTCTCTCTTTTTAGGATCAGCTGTGATATTTCATTAACAGTAATAAACCGATTCCTTGTTTGTTTATTTACCTGTTTTATTTAATTAACTCTTGATTAAGATACCAAAGGAGAAGCCCGCTACAGTAAGTATCTGATTTTTTTTTTATTATTTGCGCTCAATAATTGAAACGTTCTGGATTTACTTTTAATTAATATTCGAGTATTTGTTTATCACTGACTTCAGTTTTTTTTTTATTAATATTTGAGTATTTGTTTATCGTTGACTTTAGTTTTCGGTTAATATTTGTGTAATTACTTGTTACCGACTTTGATTTTTCCGTATTTTTTTTTAGTAATTATTTCTCCATTATTAATACTGATTAATTTCCGGCATTTAAATCTCATCTAATTTTCTAACTTATCTTTGTTGCTTTATTGATCGGTTTCCTTGATAAAAGAGAAATTAACACATTTTTGGTATTCTTTTATTTTGTCGTGAAGCTTAAGCTAAAACGAGTTCCATATTTCAACTTTAGGGTATTTCTAGCTTGTGCTGTCTACAAGCCCGTGGCGCCTTAAATAAATCAACCCACCCCTACTCTCTGACATTTGAGCTAGGGCCTAATTTATACGCTCGGCGACAACTCGTTTTAGCCTACGCATTTACATACGTAAATTCCTTTAATTTCTAATTTCAAATTCTCAAAATTAAAATTTTTTCTTTCGATTTGAGATTATTTACTCCCAGTTCCTTTTAAGCTGCAGTGAAGGTTTTGCGCCCATTAGAAGAACAGAATGAGCGTAATATACAAAGTATACGTAAAAGAAGCCACAACCCAATATACATTACACTTTGCCGATGATGAAGTGGTTATCTCAAAAGATAAAGAGGACCTAGAATTCATGGCAAGAAGATTAGTCAGAATGTATGAAGAATGAAAACTCTCAGTAAACTGATCTAAAACAAAGTACGTATACATCCGACCTGAAGCTACAAGGGGATAAAACAATAGACGTGAAGGATCGAAGCTGGAGGCCGCACAGGGAAAGAAATGTAAAGAGGAAAAGAGTTACAGGGTATCTGAACGCGGCCTTGTGGCAAAGATGCATCTCTCGAGAAAGCACTGCTCCTATACAACGCAATATTTAAAAGCGCAGTATGCTATGGCTGCGAAACTTGGCAACTTACCAAAAATATAGAGTAGAGGCTGCTTTTCCTTGAGATTGATTTCCGGTAAAGAGCAGATGGAAGGTCCAGGCTGGAAATAATACCGAAAAAAAGAACTAGGGAAATTATAAAAGTCGAATCTGATATAATGGAGGTAATTCCACGATGACAACTGGTATGGTATGGACATGAAGACAGGATGGAGGATTCACGAATCACAAAATGAATCCTCAAATGGACAGCGACATAAAATAAGAAAAGGGGGAGACCCAAGGCAATATGGATGGGTGGAATACAGAAAGCCATATCACAACGATACCCAAACAAAATATCAAGAATGGTGGAACAGCTTGTCACGAATAAGATATCACCTAAGTTAGAAAAGGAGTGATACTAGAATAACAGTCGGACTTCTAGCAGGATACTCGAGGCTCAACAAAGAACTATTGGACTGGCAGAAAATCCGCTGTGCAGGTTTATTCAGGAAGAGGATGAAGAAGCAATACACATTCTTTACCACTGTTCTTATCATGACTAAGGTTCCTTACGGTGGAAGCAGAAAATCCAAGAGCTCCCAGGTACACATAGGATCTGAAAACCAACCATGGAGAAGACGGGGTTGGATGAAGCACTCTAAATTGCTTTTTTGAGTGCAGATAGAACAGATCTGAAAAGGTCGCATTCGAGAGGCTAATAGCCCGTAAACCACTAAACTAATCATATGTATATAAAAATATATTTTCTACGTCTTCATTTAATTTTTTATTGGTGGGGTAGTAGTTGAAATATATATTGATTGACGTATTTCGGTAATTATTTTTTTTAACGCATCGGCTATTACTTGAACCCCTTTGTCATAAAATCATGTACACGGATGCACATATTCATTGGTATTTGAAAATCAGCATTGTTAACAAGTCATTCTCTCGTTTGATAAAATAAATTATATTCCGTCCATCAGCATTATGCGGAATACCGCGATTTATCATATCAAATTACATCTGCAATAATCAAATATGTCACGTTATATCACCTCACAACATGCCCACAACATCCAATATTCAATTAGTTGCGATGTTATGAACCGTCAATCAATAGTTATTGTTAACGTCAATCCTACCATGCACAGGTTTAATTGCATATAATGTTAATTTGCTTTACTAGCAAGGTATTTTACTGATATTGCGATAGAATAGCTAAAATAAAAGTACGTATGAAATAACATACAAGCCAACTTGACAACATGCTTTAAAGATGTCTTATTATTGACATACGGTAATACAGAAAAATAACTTTTGAAAATACCAAAGGAAGAAAATTGCATAGAAAAATTGAACAAAATGGTCAGCCTTACTCAGTGTTGCCGATATTCGGAACGCCCCAACAAACTAGCAGCAGCACGGCTGATTTTCTATGCCCTCTTATTACGTATGGTTATGGATGTGAAATTCCTAAGACGATACATGCCCGAACTTAGAATCACAACTAGCCTGGCTGATAGCAATAAGTGTCCTGCTGTTTGGCTTGCAATTTAACCACTTTACGAAGTTGCCTATTATTCATTACAGATGATTTTCTATGTTAGAACATTCACTACTTTCGAATGACTTGGTTCTTGGTAAGATACATGCCCGAACTTAAAATCTCAACTAGCCTGGCTGATAGCAATAAGTGTCCTGCTGTTTGGCTTGCAATTTAACCACTTTATGAAGTTGCCTATTATTTATTACACATGATCTTCTTTAAAATATTCACTAAATTCTAATAACTTGGTTCTTGGTAATCATGTATTTTATTACCTTATAAGAATCACAAAATAAAAAAAGAATCGAATGGGGAAAACATGGCTTTCAACAAATACCAAATTTTTAATACATTATCAGTTTCAGTATCAGTGTAAGTATCAGAAGGGTACTGAATCGAACTGAGCCGACTTCGTTCATAAGTCATATTTATTGGCTAGATCTATATCTATTTACATAAATAGTTACTTCATTGATTGAGTATGTTTTTATTGACTTTTTACTGATATTATGATATTATCGCTGCCATAAGATTCATTTAGATGGTAAGCGTCAAACGTACCTTTCCTTAATAAATACTTTTGATTTCTAAATCTTATGATAGTCATATCTATGGTATGTTTCTAAATTTTACTGCCCTGATTTCAGTGTGTAAAAATCATCGATATATTCCTAGCTAAAAATTTAGTGGCGCCCTCACCTAACTGCCAACTCCTCGACCCACGCCTTTAATTATTATTGAACTCGCTGAGTAAACCTGGCATATTGACTGCCTGTTAAGCAATGACCAAATAGTGTCATACAATTGGCGCCTTACGCTTAAGCCGGTTACAAATTGAGTAAACGTTTTGCCTTTCAGAATTCAATTCAATTGTTCGCGTGATGCGATACTAGAAAGGTGACTGGTATAAAACTGAAAGTATAAAAAATCCTCGAATTTATTTATTACATTTTGATTCAATATCACTTAAAGGTAACAACCAAATAGAAAGCAAATGTTTGCAAATTTGCGGGACAATTTAAATTTTATAAAATTGGTAGGTATTTGTATTCTACCCTGTACATGTACAAAAATACCTGGTAGCCTAGTCGATAGGATACAAAATATGCTCTAATATTTTCTAAACGGAATTAAAATGTCTTTTCTAGTTCTGGAGATAGGTACGTTCAAAGTATGACTAGACATTTTCAAGTAAACGGCAGTTTTATTTACCTCATGATCAGCCTATGAAAGAAAAAATTAATGTTTTGAATTTTCTATATATGCATTATTATCAAAGTAATAGAAATTACTTTCTAGTGTATGTATTTATTTTGCAATGAATAGCTTGTTTCAGTTCATTTATACACGTGAATAGCAGAAAAACATTGAAATTTTCAACAAATATTATTTCAAAGAATCGAGAACTGCGAGAATTTCTGCTTTCATTCGTTGCAGTTTTGTAGAATTTTGTGCCAATTAGAACGAATTGTAATTCTGCTAATGATGCCGCTCTGCAATATAATTTTTAATTTAAAAATGAGAAACTTTGCTTTGTTCGTCCTACTACAATTTCATCTTAGCAACAAAGTTATTATAGAATAGGCAATAAGCTAAATCTTAAATTAATATTTTTATACTGATTCTATTTTTTATGCTGACTTTTCTCACTCGGCCATTTTAAATATAGCTTTAATTATTATGATGATATGTCTCTAAAGTTAGCAGTAACTCCTCATAACAAGTTAACACCATGTTGAAGGTTAATTTTTTATTAACAATCAATTGATTGAAAAAACCTTAGGAATCAAAAGCCATATAATGCTCAAATATTGTAACACCTTCCGTAACACAGTGTAAGATGGATGTTTAGTTATTTTAAGCGTATTGGCCATCATTTTTGGTAATTCTATGGCTTGTTCGACAGCTCTCTTTTATTTTTCTATTTGAATAGGATAAAGAGAATAATTTTATCTTTTCCTCAAATATTTGTAACATTTTATATTTCGCATATTTAAAATTAATTTAAATTTTAGCTGTATTAGCGGCATTTGATATTTAATCGAATTTCGACATTACTGCGCTATCTATCAGGTATACTGCAGTGAAGTAAATATTTAGCCTGATAACTGCTTTATTATTCTCGATGCTCGACAGTGATTTGTACTGCATCCCTGCTATGGAGCAGTGCAGCGGTTATCCCAAAAATACCATCGGTACTGATTCGTTGACTTCTTGTACTAGAATTATTGCTAGAATTTATTAATTTCTTTAATTATCCTTGATTATGGTTCGTATAGACATTAGCCAGTTGGGGTCTGAATTAGTCACAAGGAACCTAATTTTCTTCACTGAAGAATTTTTACCTACTGGATTGGAGATAGTAACATAGATTAGAGGTACTTCACGCCTATAAAACCTATTAGTAACCTAACACCTTGAATTAAGGTTTTCTCGTCCTCTTCCACCCTTACTAGCTGTTTGCTAGCTTGCGTGCTCGTGGTGCCGATCATTGTCACACCTTACAAAACCAACCACTCGTGAGAAGAAGTATTCAGTGGATACTGCTAGTGTAGCTCCAATTATACTACGACCATAGACTACGTTGGATAGTGGTTGAGACCTGAGCATATGGTAGTATCCGTGCTGGTTTGAGAGCCGATTCACAGTTAAGCCTAACTTATTTTTTTTTATTCCATCGTACGTGAGATCTTATAATGAATTTTTATTTTTGGTAATTAATAACTGATTTCAACCTTAGACTTAGAAATCGTAAATCATGAAAAGAACTAGAGACTTAGAAAAGAAAGTTATGCTAATTCAGACAAATATTAAGAAATGAAAAATACGCACTGCTACAACTTATTATTGAGGGGAAAATAGAAGGCAAACGAGACCGAGGACGACGCCGAACATCATGGCTGAAGAACCTAAGACCATGGTCAGGAACGACGATCGGAAGCCATCAATAAAACAGGGTAAATGGCAAAAAAACAAAAATCTGAAATTGATACTGACACGCCAAACAAAGAACAATTAGAGGACACAGCAAAAAAAAAAAGAACTGAAAGGCGGAGATGACTTGAAAAATTAACTTAAAGAGAACCGAGACAAGCTAAGATGTGTAAAATTGCAAAGAAAAATTTTTGAAGAAGAATCAGATGATATTTCGGAAAGGGAATTAAGTAGTGATGACGAGCTTGGAGATATCGATCCGGACTCTACTGATGTATGTCTCGTTTGCCATGAAGATTGCATCTGCGATTTTTGTGATACATGATCAAACTGTCGATATCTATACGCAAAGTACCTTTACCCTTTAAATTTCCGAATTATAATGAATGGAGCTTAGGTGCACAACAATATGTAACTCTCTCCTAATATATTCCAGTCGAACTGCTGGTTGAGAAATCTCTAATTTATTTTTTTTTCTGATGGTTCCAATTACTGTGAGGTGATGGCTATTGCGTAATTTTTTACATGAGGTAAAGATATGAATTAGTTGTCGATTGTAATACTGCGTCCTGATCCAAAAATATTTTCACAACAAAACAACATGTTTCTTCAGATTGGCTTCCTTAACTTCCATTCTATTTGTGTAATATGTTTTAACGTCACGCAATGCTAGAATTTTTAGCCCGTATTTGTATGGTTTCGAAGGGATACACTGACGAAAGCTGCATTTTCCTAAAAATGCTGCAGGCATCTCTTCAACGGCCTCAAATTCTGAGTGACGGTAGCCGTCCTGACAATTGGAAACAAAGCGATCAAAAACATCGCCAATTTATCTGTTGACCTTCACATTGAACGAATTAGAACTATACCTTGACAAATTCCTATACCAGACCCATCAGTGTTCTACAAGCCTTCGTCATTCAGGAGATTTGCATGCATGATAGAAGCCATCCATATAAATGAATCCATTCCAGCAAAATTGTTAGCATCAAATTTACTGTACTCGTTGGTGTATTCCACGATAATATCGATAATCTCGTCATTGAAGAAATTGTACCATACTTCCAGTGTCCTTAACAAGTTTCTGGTTGCTAATGTGGAAGCCGATAAACGTTTGACGATTTTCCGGCAATATTTTAACTATTGCTGTGGCTTTCTTCTACTACTTGCCCATGATTAGAAATATCCTGCTTAGACTCACTGTTATTAAGTTGCTGCTCTACATGATCCAATTCATCTTCATCAGATCCCAACTAGCATTTATGGTGGCAGATACGTAACTGCTACTATCAAAGCCACTACAAAGTGGGCGGTGACCATCGGCGGCTACGTCGTATATTCGTAGCTGCTAATTAACTTCGACCAAATTGGGGAAAATTTTTGAGTAGCCGGGTAGTGTCTTGGGTAGTTTATGCCACCAAAAGAGTTACTATGATGTGTTACTATAAAGTAGCCTAATGGTGAATGCAACTTATCTGTTACGAAGCTGCCTAGTGGCAGCCAAGTGTTTTCCACCGATATGTGGAACTTTCGTTACACTGTTAAACTTTATCCGCAGCGACCTCTTCATGCAATTTCACACTTCATAAAAATAAATGTCATGATGGAAAATAATTATGGAAGCCATTATTATATTTTTGTTATTTACCATGCGATTTCAACTCCTTTTGTAGGTAAATTCCGAAACGCAATCGACTTTACTGAATAAAATAGTGGGTTTATATGACAAAACATGTCTCTCAAAACATTTCAAATTATTATATTATTTGCAATAGAAACCCATGTAGTAATAAAATAAAAAAATAATTTGCTTGAAACTGGCGTGAAACTTTAAAATATTAGTCTACCGTCATAAATAACAATGGAAAAAAGCTTTAGTCTACGTATATTTAGCTTGAAAACGCAAAATGTTTGAGCCATTTGGCTGTTTTTCTGAAAAGAAAAGTCATCAAAAAAATATGGCCGTTTAATCCGAAAAATACTTAATAGTTCCATATGCTTCCACAAAGTACCGGGAACGATAATATATTAGGCCAGCACTACCCGTTTGGAACTTTAAAATCTTCGGATTGATAAAGTGACAATTGTAACTACCCAGAGGCGACTTTATAGAAACAATAACTTTATAGTGACCTAGGAAGGTAGCAGTAACCACTTTGCTACTTGCAATGCTACTATAAATTATAAGTAACTAGGTGTCGTGGCCGCCACTACCCCGTAATTTAAATTGTTACTATAAAGTAACAAAAACTTAATGGAGGCATTATGGTAGCACTTGTTAGTGACCGCTACTTTAAAAAATTACTATAAAGTTTTTAGTCTTTTATGGTGTCATATTCGAAGATTAGGGTAGTTCCAGCCACATCTTTAAATTACATGTGTGCCACTTGCAATCCGGGTGTTTATTTTCCACTTTTATGGTAGGTAGGCACTAACCTGTCACTCTCGAAATATACTTCAAAGTGACTATTCCTTATAGAGTAACATTTTAAGTGGCAGGGTGGGTCTAGGAACTATACTTTAGGGGCAGTGACTTTTTAAAAAGGACTGGGATCTTGGGATAGATCTGAATCTGAATGATCGTCGTACGCGATCCATTGGCTTTCTTGTTGCTCATAATTTCTTCTAGTATTTATTGCAGGCACTCCTGTTCGAGGAACCTTTTGTTTCTTGTTGTCTTGCTGAAAGGGAAACGGGGTGGTTCCCTGGCACACACAGTTTGTTGCAAACGCACTCACACTAAGAAATTCTTTAGTGCTGACCTAGCTCAACTATCAGTATTAGTATCAGTAGGGTGGCCCCCGCAGCCTTCCGCTATACCTCTTCGGCCTGACCCTCCGTCCAGGCCTTAGCTCAACTATTCGATGTAGCAAAATCTTTGACCTTTCGTTTACAGACGTTCACAGACCAAGAATACTACATAAGAAAAATAAATTCACCTCAAGGGGCCTTAGCAAGAAATGGCTGCAAGAAAAGAATGGTCACGCGCCGTCAAGAAGAAAAAAAAAATGCCAAAACGAAATAAGGGCGACTGAAAAATCTTCGTCCGTTATTCAAAAGTAAGACGGATAAAATCATGAAGGTTGATAGAAGTCATAACATCTTGACCATCTTTACCATAGAAGGAGAAATAAAAGAGATCTTACCAAAACCCCTTGTAAACTTAAGGTCTACGAAATTCCGTGTGGTGAATGAGGCCTTTCATACTTCGGGAAACCAACAAAAGATCAACCCTAGAAGGGATGAACACATAAACGCCGGAAGACAGGAAACAGTCACCTCCTCGTTAGCACAACATGTAGTCAACTCGGAATGTAAAATCGATTTCTCAACACAAAGACATTAGCCAGCAGTGTTAATTTTGACACGAAAGTAATAGAAAAGAAAACAACTATCTGAACATCCAGAATGATAGTCAACGATTATCAATCACTTGGAAAAATATATTAGTGAATCATCAGTTTCAGCCAAGGAACACTATACCTCCAGACTCCAGAGACGACGACAACGCGAAACCGCACCCGTAAAGTGATAGCTAATGATACCGTGCCACCACTGCATCAGACCAGACGTACTCGGGTAATTCAAATAATTTAAGATATCAATCAATATTTTCATTGTGCGAGTCAGCCTTGCTCCTTTGGTTACAAACATTTTGATGAAATTTTAACTCCAAACATAATACTTTTCAACTTATTTACATAAAGTTAATAAATTTATACATTGATAAATCAACTTGTCTTCACTTACATCTACATTCACCAGTTTCACAGGAAACGCTTTAAATGGCGGCGATTCCTTAGGTATGTATCTGTAAAATTCTTCGTCGTTCCAATACCATTTAATGGAGTATAAGAGGACATTTTCTAGATCATACTCGCACCTTAGGGTGACGGTATCTCCCGATGTGATTGCTTCTGGTACCTTTATCACCATCGACTTCAAGGAAGAAGATTCTGAAAGCAAAAAAAAATGTTATAAAGCTAGTCAAAATCTACAGAAGACGAATGTACCTAGTTTGAATATTCTTCACACTGAAAGAGGTGTAAGATCTTTTGAATTCATGAAATTTGATATACGTAAAATGATAGTGTTGCCACGTTTTGCGTAACTAATTTCTGGATTTATTTCAACGCAACCCCCCGCATATTACATTAAATCAAAATACAAGATTAAAAGGCAAATTCAAGTTTTAAAAAATATATATATATTTTACGTGTTTATATCGATGATATATTTTACGAATCATACGTCAAAAACTGAGGAGAACGTCAATAAATCCATGTCCATTTTGATCGCCTGAGTCCTGCTTCAACAAAATACAACCAGGAAATACAGGAACCCAAAATATTAGCGTGTATTCGATATACCTAGCAACATCCAAATCCACAAGATTCTATCGAGAAAACCGTTTCTGGCGCTGGGGCTTAGTAAAATAAATGGATGGCTCCTCTACGGATTCTAGGATTCTAAATTTTCAACATATTAAGTGACACATGCCTTATTTTATATCCTTGTGGCAGAATAAAATTCAAACCTGTGCGCTATTTACCAACTCATAATTTTAGTAACCTATTAATTTATACGCAGGATATTTGCCTAACAATTTGCATCTGACACGATTGTCTATAATGGTCAGTGTTATGTATGCGTTTTTTTTCTTATTGCTTTATTGTTTATACATGTGATGTAAATTGTACTGTATAATTGTTTTTTATCAAGGGATCTCATCCATAGAAGGAAAAGAATGAAGTATTTATTTTGGTGAAATATTATGTCTTATTGAAAAGCTCCTCCAAAAATTACTTTTCAGGATTTAATACCATTGTTAATTTTTCCTAGTTGAGTCTCAGTTAACTAGGTGGCGCTTAATAAATTTATTAAAGTGTACCGAAGAACCCATGAATCTACCTCTCCACTGTATTACCACTCCACTTACACGTATGCATCTGTTGATAAGTTTGCTAAATAAGATTAGGAAATGTTGCCATACAGAAGTGGCGCCCAACGTGGGGTCCGATTAATCGAACTTCTGCTCCAAACCATACTCGCCAAGCAATGCCTTAAAAATCTGCAGAGAACCGTATCATGGGAAACGTCGATTCGATTAAACCTGTCTAACTGTCATAGTCATATGGTGCCAGGGCCTGACACTTATTAAATGAAAACACGAAATCTCTAAAGGCGCAGAAAACAAAAGGAAATAATATACCGAAACACAATTAGATAAATGAATAACAATATTCATTAGATGACTCTTATGATCTCTAAATTGTTTGAGGTAGGTATTGCAACGAATTAGCTTGAAATAAAAAAAAACAAACTGAATGTTACATTTGTGTCGAACAAATTGCTAAGTTTTTATTAACATTTAGATGAAAGAAAAGCTTGTGAGCATTTTCCTGCGTAATTTAAAGATAGCTCCAATAAAATTTGTAAAGATAATAGCTAGCAAATTGTACTGCAGAACCAGAACCTTGGAAAAATGTTTCCGAAATCTAGTCGAGCACCTACTGATCAGAAAAAGAGACAAAAATCAGACGTGATGTTATTATCATATCATAAGTAGCTAGTATATCATACTAAAAGGCAAAAGAAGGTAATGTATTTTATACACTGTACATTGGAATAATCCAACCTAAATTATGTTTGCAAATAAACAAAATATAAACTAAGCAAAGCTGTAGCAATTGTTTATGCCAAAATTTGAAAATGCTACAAGGTTTTAGCACAACAATCATCTAGTTGCCTATTCGGAGAGCCGAATCAAATGACCTCAAATGGATGACTTGAAGGTTACCAAAAAGTAATTACGGCAGAAGTTAACGAGGTGGGGTTAATTCATTCCAACGTTTAAAGTCATCAGAAGAAAATGGTATCTTTCCAGCTTTGATCAAAAAGGACTGGGGAATCTATTACCACTTCTTATCAGATTCTTCATGGCTAGTCTAGCCTGGAGCTGCATTTCAACTAGCTGATCGGATACCAGGGAAATTTACATACGAAAGGTGGACCGTACAGATCCACTACCCAAGTCGCTTTGGCCTATCAGGCTGACTTCTTGTGCTCAAAAGTCTTGAGATGAAGCTGGACAAATATTTTAGGGCTGAAGCGTTACGGAAACACCCCCTTAGTTTCCACCAATAGGCATGCATACTAGGCTTAAGATTTAACGAAGCCAAGGAGGGGCAACATTCCTTGACATAGAAGGAACATTTAATAATGCACTATCTAACTTCCTCTGTGAGGCTACTGAACCGATAGGTATATGATCTGATCGAACCAATCATATCTGGCTGGTTCCGAGCTCTGCTGGAATGTAGAAATATAACAACCTCCATGCAGTGCCAAGAAAGCTAATTCAGAGCCATCAGGGGTGTTAACAGAGAGGGGTGCGCTGGCACTTGTTTGGGTGGTCTTCTGGTAGCTCATTTTCGGGCTATAATTTCTCCAAGAGGTCTTGAGCTATCTTAATTACGAAAATATCTCAAGTGATAATCCCTAACGTACTTCAAAAACTACTAGTTATTATTTATAAATGGGGTGTAAGGCAGGAAGATTAATCAACATTTACAAATAGGTAATTGTAGCCTTCACTAGGAATGGAAAGTTGAAAAGGTTAATACCTTCTTCAACGAACGGTGGATAAGTTCCTTTGGTTAGTGAGGCAAAAATCTAGGAACTCGCCTCTTAAAAAATTGATAAATAGGTATGGTTTTCTTTCTTGACCTAACTCAGGATTTCCAGAAAATCCGGTGGAATGGGTTGAAAGCAAATCTATTGGCTGTACGTTATGGTTTAGTTCAGTGTGACTCTTTTGATGTGTAAACATCTTACGCGGCGGTATGAGGGTAAATCTCGGCAAATGGGACGGAAATGTGCAAGCGATGTGACATCATATCCATACGCAGTGATTAGGTTCTTTCTAACGCCAGAATATAGGCAACCAATTCCAAATAAATGGTTGACTATATTCAGGCGTCACGCGGCCTAAGGTGGCATTAGATTTCCATGTCGATGATGGATAGGATAGGATATGTTTACAAATCAGTGTTTCGAGTACTAGCAGACTCGCTCAATTTTTTTTTTATTTATTTATATGCTTTTCTACATTGTTCCTCTGAATATGCTTGACATAATGTATATACATTTTTTCTTTAGATGAACTCCTACATTATTTTTAGGAATATCATCTTCAAAAAGTAACATACACGTTGGCAGAAAGCCATAACATTGTTTATTTACTTTCAATTCATGGAATTTTAGCCGATTTTTGTTAGCTGATTTGTTTGTTTCGAACAATTCATTGATTCTTTTTTGAGCAAATTAATCAAATTAAATTTGATATAGTTTTTTATAGTTATGCAATGCGTTTATGATGCCTTGTTGTGGCGAATATAAAATTTGTTACCGTAATTTTATCAATAATTCCGTAACATGAGTTCTGTTCCAAGTATACTTAATCTTATCCCTACTGGAATTAATAGGTTTATCTTTCGCCTAGTTTCAAATTCTTTTTGGAACCGAGTATGCAATATTCAAGGTTACAGAGATACACAGATTAGGAATCTATAAGAGTTCGACGTAATTCCAGTACCCGTTTTAAAATCGAATTTCCGTCGTGCTGCTATTTTTTAATTTTATACAAAAGTAATAGAATATGTTAGCGCCCATCAGGCTCGCTTGAAATTCATTATTCTTTTAAATATATTATTTGAGAACTTTTTACGTATTTTAAAACAAATATACAAATTATGATTACTTTTATACAAACGCAGCAGTAGAAAAACTTATTTTAATCCGTCAGTTAATTCCATAGTGTAATCTACTAAAATGCATAAGCTACTAAATAAATATCACCCTGTCCTAAGTTTGAACTTGAACTTGGAAATTGTTATATAAATATTAAAGGCAAACTATAAATAACGCGTGCAATCAACTGGAGCGATTATGAACCTTAAGCGAGCAATGGTCATCACTTTTTTAATATAAATACGCTACCGATCCTTCTGTTCGGCAGGCTTTTGTCTCACCTTAAACCAGCTCTCAGGTTAGCTACATAGCTGACTTCGGGTTCTATCCACTCCTAGGTTAGCTACATAGCTGCCCTCAGATTCTACTTCTTTATTCCTGACCCAAACCTAGTACCGGTTAGCCACACGGCTGCTGAGTCTAGGGGTTTCACAACCGCAGTAGGTAGTAAAAGTTAAATCGATGATAAGTTTGTCAGCGTTCTGAGAAAGACAAGTGTCTAAGTAGAGTCAAATATATTTAAGTGCTCTTTCTCCTTAATTAAAACTCAACATAAAGCTCTTAAGTAAAACTATAATTATAAGACAGTGACCAAAGACCTATAAACAATTACAAACCATACCTCAAATCGAGAAAACATGCGCGCCTTAGTAATCGGGTATAATAGAATCTTATTACATTTCTGACCAATAGACATTGTTAAAGTTTTAACATTAAGTCTTTGACAAATAAACATTGTTATTTTTATAACTAAAGTGCTTTCTTTATCATCTCTTCTCACCCATCATAAACCAAGCCCGGACCCCCTGAACTACACCCCTGTACGCTAAGCAAGGCGTGTCATCACGGATAAAACAAAGAGTGGCAGATTGAGGGAATTAAGTCTAACCATGAGACCCCGTCATTGTACTAATCGAGACACGACTCTTCTCTGAGAGGTTGTCATTTTTTTATTCGTGACAATATGAAAGTTGACATGATTTAAATTGGACAGGCGCTCCTTCGTCAAGGAGAGTGGAACTATGTGATTTGTGCGTAAATGGAATTTTTGAAAAACTCCTTTTTGATCAAGGTTGTATTTCATATTGTTTTCTGACATGAAAGTAGAGGGCGTGTTGAGAAGGTGCGATTTTTTGTTGTTATTTATCAAGTTCAGTTGCATTTTTTTTACTTGATGACGTAGGAGTAGAATAATATAACTAAGCTCATGGTTCGATCGTGGCTATACGCGTATTACATATAACCATAGGCAAAATATCATGGCGTATAGTTTGCCTAGCAAGCATAGATCATTATCGTTAGCTGAGGCTTATTCCTAAAGAAATTTCTGATTTTAGTTAAGCAATCAAACTAAAAGAATTAACAGTGTTTGTCTATAGGGCGTCCTTAGGTTCTAATTAAGGGGCGCTATCTATAGAAGTTAATAACTGAGGTACTCGATAAGTGTAGGAGACCTTGTATAGCTTCTTTCAGTATTTCTACAAATTGCTTGTATTATACGATCATGTTAGATGTGATCTTAGTTTGCTAGGTATTAACTCTGGGCTAGAAACAAGACCATAGGTTTAGCATCTGCTTTTTTGCTGACTTTTTCGTCAGCTCTGTCCCGCACTGACTATTTGATAAATTAAAATATCTTTATCTCATATTGATTTTCAGTTTGATTTAGATATTTGTATCTCATATTGATTTTTAGATTAATTGAAATAGTAGCTTTAATTCATTACCTGATTTATATTTAATTATCTATCAATTCGGGTATTTGCTTTAAAATCATCGTACAATTTTTTTGACAGAAAGTTCTGCTCAAATTGGCGAAGGAACGTATTAATTAATTACAGATTAATAAATCATCTGCGTGTTTTCCCATTGTCCAGCATAAAAGACTAGGAGTTATTTCTACTACTTTTGTTTATTTATATCTCTCTCAAAAAAAAAATCTAAATTCGCCCAATTAACAGAGAAGTTCACATTCCTGGTAAACGCTTTAACTGCCTTGTATTTTTTTATGATTTGATGCCCCTAGTACCATAATTCGCCATATAGGGGGGACATATATACGGCAGCACCATCCAGGAAGTACGGAGAAGCCAAAAGGTACTGACAAGGATCGTCAAAAATACTTCATCCTAATTTTATTTTCCATCTAAACTCTGTCAGGGGAAGATTAAAATAAGCCCTTGTTTATTGAAATATCCAATTTTTTATTTTGCGCCCAAGCGCAGCTCTAATGAATGGGAATAATATTATTAGCATGCCCGGAACCTCTAGAACCCTGAGAGTCTTAGTAAGTGTGATTTTGGTGAATCAAATTAAATAAAAAACGGGTTAAAGTAACAAACAGACGATTTTTCATAATATCATATAATTATTTTTTGTAACCAATTAAGTCAATATTGGTTTTCATTTTTATATATACGACGAAGTAACAAAACAGTTGTAGAGCTATATTAGCACTACTCTACCAAACCGTTTTAAATTCTTATCCGCAAAAAAAGCGTTCATTTAAGACAGTATTAGAAGTTAATTTAGCTATTAAAAAACACAGATAAGAGTTTGAAAAGCAAATTAAGACGCTAAGATGCTTGAAAGTTTTTCTTTCGCTGCAGTAATTTTACGGAAGAGGTCTGTCCCCAGAGTCAAGTT
>MU183642.1:178811-193528 GCA_016904865.1 Pissodes strobi | reverse complement strand
CTTGAGAGTTCATTTTTCAATCCGTAGTAGTCTCCCTTTAACTTCAATAGAATATGATAAATTAAGTTATATAAGTAACTTTTGAACGAGTTGGCAGTAAAATTAATTCGTAAAGGGTACGTCTCATTCTAAAAACACGCGCCAGATAGAATTTTGAGTAGATTTTCTTGTGAGTTTTGCTTAGCAATAAATATGTATTATT
The DNA here is from genome assembly GCA_016904865.1 of Pissodes strobi. Lineage (NCBI taxonomy): Eukaryota > Metazoa > Arthropoda > Insecta > Coleoptera > Curculionidae > Pissodes > Pissodes strobi. Next base: position 193,326 of record MU183642.1, on the reverse strand, counting down.
TCTGTATAAGCATAACTTATATACAATTTGGATAAAAATATAAAAAATTAATCTTTTAAAAGTATTGTCACATAAACGATTAGATTACCACCACAGCAGAGAGATAGATTGTTAGAATGATTTCATCGTACGTTTAATTCACTTTCAATATGTTCATAATTTAATCACCACTTACCTTACGGCTTATTGCTTTTAAGAGGCATCTAGCCTATCAGAGGGCATTTCCCTATGCAGTAGTTTGCATGCACTGACATGACTATTTTAAGATGAGAGCTTTGGTTCTAGTGAAGGCCCTTCCCTATTCAGTAGTTTCACTGGAGGCCAAAGTCTGCTGATGTAGGCTGATGTGCAGCTTTTTATACCAAACAATTCATATAGGTGTAATTTTATGCTTTCGGTATGATGTCAGAAAGGTAGAAAGACGTATACCGGTTTTGATTGTATTGGCTCGCGACCAAGTTACGTATTGTCATTCACATTAGAAAACCTGCATAAATTTGCTAGCAGTCTGTTACCAAGAGTAATATAAATTGTTCAATTCAAGTTACTCTTATTTTTTAAAGACAAGTTCATTTACAATGTAACTAGCCGACAGTTAATGTAGCTGGCCGCAATACTTTTGGCAAGAACTCACAGAATGACGTCATCTTGAAAGAAGCAACAGACCATGCCGGGGCATGGGTTTATCTTACGGGTTATAATATCATGGGATACATTTGCACATCAGTTTTTGCCCATAAGTTTGTTTTACATGTTTTGGTGTTTTTTTTGTTTTTAATTTTAATGACTCTAAGATAGCAAATAAATACAGCAATAAGTGGTTGAGGAAGCAAGATGAGATCGAAGAGACAACAGTATTCGGAGAAACTGGCTCTGATGAAGATGATGAAGATTATTGGAAACAGTATGAACATAACACAGATTCATAGCAAGATAATGATCAGACTGTTGGTGATGGACAATTTGGAGAGTGTGGAGAGTACGCAAAAGGTATTATAGAATGATTTAATTTTTTTTTCTCACAGTATTATCGAAATTATAACTAACCCAACAAAGACATACATGGTTAAATTAACGTCCAAGGGATGAACGACCAACTGGTGCATGTGAGATCAAAGCATTTTCTGAAATGTTGTGTTTTTGGAAATTTAGAAATCTGGAAAACTGAATATCAAAGACCAGTGGAGAACAGATGGTACTGGTATTGATGTTCTTTGCTGTACAATATCATAGAATTGAATTCGCTTTCGTTTGCGTTGCCTACGTCTTAATGGCATAAATACTCATCAAGAACCGACAAAATGACGGCTATAAGAGAGTTTATTGTACATTGAGCAGATATGACAATTGATCAACAACTTGGTTCTTTTCGTGGTAGGCAATATAAACCTGCAAAATATAGAATCAAGATTTTTGCCTTAGTAGATCCGAATAAGATGTTTACCTTGAATATGGAAGCATATGCAGTAATTCAGCCGGAAAACCACTGCGCATTTCTAAAAGCTATCCAAAAGTTATCAAGCACAATATAGAAGTAATTAGAGGAATGCCATATTATTATGTAGCAGACTCCAATGACCGCCAACACGTAGGACGTCACTGATACGGGACTCCTTTATCTGGAGGACTGGCTTGCTCTGGCACGGACTTCCGAGTAGCATATTTCCCGAAAACTACAACGTTCACCAACTTCTCCGCACATGCACCACTCCTTGAGTGGTATAGGATGTTCCTTTTGGGTGTTTGCCAAACATAAAAAAAATATCATGAACAACTGATTTTCAAATGTATCTTTAGCACTTGATCGAAATATTGGACACCTTGAGGAAAAATAAGAGACAAATTTGTTCAAATAGTACTGAAAAACAACCTGGTAGCAGTCATTATGTTTTCATCATAATGATTGCACCCTGGATTCTTTTGTCTCTAAAAAGGAAAAATGTTCTGTTAATGTCCACAACACATTCAGATGAACCATTATGGTTATATATTACAATCACACTAAATATAGTGTTGAAGTGGTTGACCAAATGTGTGGTTGTTATAACGTTGCAAAGAACACTTGAGGATGTCCTCTTACTACTTTCTTTGAGTTGATGAATGTCGCGGAAATAATTTGATTTGTTCTATATTAGAAGTGGTACTAATTATGCATAAATAACTAGCTACAGTGGTGAGAAGATAATGACCCTTCTGCTATTTTGGATAGGTTAGAAAGTAATTTTAACTTATCCAAAATAGCAGAAAAGGTCATTATTTCTCATCTCGCCACTTTTATTCATGGTAAAAATGCGCTTCCATTGGAACAATTTGGATTTAGAGCCGGTCATTCCACGGTCCGTTAAACTATCACACAAGCGCCATTTTCTTTGACATTTCTAAGTCTTTGGACAAAACCTGGTATAATGGCCTTACAATTAAACTACTCAGATTGTGAGTTTCGAAACAAATGAGTAATTTATTTCATGCAGAACTTTTTAGTCTTCATCGATGGAGCTCAATGAAGTCCTACGCCAATGCATACAGTGTCTCCCAAGGTTCTCCGTTATTCCTTTGCAACAACAACAACTACAACCCTGGGTACGTCTTGGCTGCTTCAACCACCTCTCTCCATCGAGTGCGATCTAGGGCAACATTTTCCCAGTTATCAGTTCCCATTATTTGCAAGTCTTTGCGGATGTTGTCTCTAAATCTCAGCCTAGGTCTTCCAGGGCTCTCTTTCCTGTTGGGGCTTCCTCTTATATGTTTTTTATAAGCCTACCCAAGTAACACAAAAATATTTATAAAGGTTAAACAAACGTTTATATCACTAGTTTATAGAGTAAAACGATGCAATAAAAGGTGAGATAATCAATTATATATTACTTATATGGCTATTTGTCTTAAAGGGATCACTTTATTCAGCTATTATATAAAAGTGTAACTAAATGCTCCAAAAAAACCATTTTTTAATACTTCTATATAACTTTTTTAACACGTATATATGCCTAATATATAGCCACTATGTAACTTCTTGAACTAAGTATAGCGCTTACCATCACCATTATAAAGAACATATAAAGCATCTATATAATGAAGTTAAACTTGCTCTTAAATTGCAATAATGCTGTGTAAGTATTATTATATGGCGCTTATGTAACTGTTTTTTTAAAAAGACATAAATGCTATTTACGCGATTAAATATGCCTCATATAACCTTTATATATTTGGAGAGAGTTACCGCCTCATTATATCTTCTATATTGCAAAATGGCTACAGGAATATCTCCTACTCCACTAAAGCTCAAACTCAAACCGATATTTTGATAATTACAGAAGTTGTAGGAATAGCTATTGAGGGCAGGCGGGTGTACCTAAAAGCGATATGCCGGAAAAATGTATTGTACTTATGTAAAATGACTACTCGCCATCAAAATTTAGAAAACTGACCATTTTTCTAAATTTTTAGAAATGATTTTCATAACTTTTTTTTCATAAAAATCAATAATTTTTTAATAAATTGATCCGAAACAAGTGTTTTATATAAATTCTAATAATTTTGATGAATATAATGTATTAATTTACTACCAAAACCCAATTTTGTTTTCTAATAAAATGCCGTTTCATCCGTTTCAACATCAGATTTCAGTAAACAATATGGAGTCGCTAACAAAAATTCTTAACATCCTGTGTAGTGGTATTTCACGACGCCATTTTGCTTAAACAGGTAATCTGTTCCTTTAAATGGCATATAAGCGTTTAAATAATCTTTATAAAGCATCTATAAAGATATCATTTGTCTGTATAAGAGGATCTTAGGCATGTTTACAAAGCAAGTATATAGCTTAAAAGTCATAATGAAGATCTTTTTAGAACAATTAAAAAGCTACTTTATAGCAGCCCTCAAATTACGTTCTCAAACCGCTTAAAGAACTAAATTAAAGAACCAAAATATCATTTAAGCAAATTGGTAATCTAAGATTCATAAATGAAGCACTCATAAATAATTTTTAAAGCAATTCGGATATAAAGCGCCATCCTATGTAAAATGTCCAGATTTGTTCAGGATTTTCCAGTTCTTAAAGTTGTAATTTTTAATCATCTTTGCAGCAAATTATTAAGTGGAACACAACTAAAACACTAAACATACTCTCTATAGAAGCGTTGAAAGACAAAAATTCTTAACATCCTGTGTAGTGGTATTTCACGACGTCATTTTGCTTAAACAGGTAACCTGCCCCTTTAAAAGGCATATAAGCGTTTAAATAATCATTATAAAGCATCTATAAAGGTATCATTTGTCTGTATAAGAGGATCCTAGGCATGTTTACAAAGCAAGTATATAGCTTAAAAGTCATAATGAATGTCTTTTTAGAACAATTAAAAAGCTACTTTATAGCAGCCCTCAAATTACGTTCTTAAACCGCTTAAAGAACTAAATTAAAGAACCAAAATATCATTTAAGCAAATTGGTAATCTGAGATTCTGCAATAACTCCATATGGTTATAAATAATTTTTAAAGCAATTCGGATATAAAGCGCCATCCTATGTGTTACTTGGGTTTTGATGTTACTACGCTGGACGTTGCAGATCCATCTTAGTCGGTTGACTTTTATTTCTTGTACTGTGTCTGGGGAGTCATATAGTTGAGAGAGTTCGTTATTAGTTCGTATTCTATATTCTCTAGTTTGTTGGTCAATAACCGGTCCAAAAATTATCCTCAATATTTTCCTTTCAAACCTTCTAAGCAACTGTCTGAAAATTGTCATTGTCCATGTCTCGCATCCATACATGATGACCGGTCTTATCACCGTCTTGTATATGTTGATTTTTGTTGACCTTGTAATATATTTGGACTTCAGCTACTCCTGCACAGAGAAGTAACCTTTGTTTCCCTGGTTTATTCGGTGTTTTACCTCCTCCTTCATATTATTGTCCGCTGTTATCAGAGAACCTAGATATTTGAAAGACTGGACATTCTCAAAATTGTAGTCGCTCATAGTTACATTTTGTCCCACTCGGTCTCTATTATCCTTTCGTGTTAAATGCATATATTTCGTCTTTGTCTCGTTTACTGTCAAACCCATCATTTCAGCTTCTTTCTTCATTTGTACAAACATTTCCTTGACGTTAACTGTGCTCTTTCCTACAACATCGATGTCATCAGCATATGCTAGGAGCAGCCTAGGCCCATTGGCTCCAAATATTTTTGTGTTTGTTTGGGCTACTTTCACTACTTTCTCAAGTTGTTACATTTTGTTCCACTAGGTCTCTATTATCCTTTCGTGTTAAATGCATATATTTCGTCTTCGTCTCGTTTACTGTCAGACCCATCCTTTCAGCTTCTTTCTCCATTTGTACAAACATTTCCATGACGTTAACTGTGCTCTTTCCTACAACATCGATGTAATATCAGCATATGCTAGGAGCAGCCTAGGTCCATTGGCTCCAAATATTTGTGTGTTTGTTTGGGCTACTTTCACTACTTTCTCAAGGGCCAAGTTGAACAGAACTGGGGACAGCGCGTCTCCTTGTTTAAGTCCATTTTCTACAGGGAATAATTCGCTATTTTGCCCCTCCACTTTTACGCTATTTACTGACCCTTCCAAGCACGTCTTCACCATGCATATTAACTTCTTTGGAATTCCGAATTCCTCCATGGTTTCCCACAGGCGTATTCGGATTACACTGTCATCCGCCTGTTTGAAATCGACAAATAGATTGTGGAGGTCTCTGTTGAATTCCCAGCACTTTTCAAGTTGCTGTCTTATCGAGATCAGTTGGTCGGTTGTTGATCTTCCGCTACAGAATCCACATTGGTATTCACCAACAATTTCATTAGCATATGGTGTTATTCGGCTCAGTAATATGTTCGACAGGACCTTATAGGCGCAATTGAGCAGAGTGATGCCACGTTAGTTTGTACATATCATCTAATCGCCTTTTTTACGTATTGGTATGATCACTCCCTCCTTCAATTTCTATGGAATTATTTCTTCATTCCAAATACGTGTTATCAAATGGTGTATAGCTCTATAAAGTGTGTCTCCACCATATTTTAGACATTCTGCCGGTTATTCATTTGCCTATTCAATATATTTACCTACAATATTCCTAAGCCCCAAGGTGGTGAGCTATTTCTCTTTGCAGGTAACACTGCATTGACTACTTGAGGAATAAGCCCGAGCAATATTGTTAACTAAATTCTACGCTACAATAATTTTCTGGAACTGTTTCTGCAAAATGTTCTCGGATAGGACTTTTTCAAAAAATTAAGCAAGACAAATTGAGATATAAGTAATTTATTTCTTGATATTTAAGAACCAGCAAGTTCAAACCATGGTTCCAATGTAGGGCGAGACCCAAAACACAAAAGAACATGCATACATTGCAATAATTGGATTTGGAAAGATCATCACACGAATATTTAGGTTATTTACACAAATTGTGATGATTACGTTTTTTGTTATATTATCATTTTTCTGTTTATCCAAAATGTTTATTTTTTGTATATGCTTCTTGATTTCAATTTGTTATGCTTATTTTTTCATTAAAAGTTACTTTTCTAATAAAGTCGTTTGTACCTATACACAATTTCAGGAGACGCCGCATTCTACTCTTGGGGTACAAATGTATCACGTGCTAGCACTCGCGTAACAATTTGCAGCACGCATTTTATTTGCGAGACCGAGACTTAATATTATTATCGAGATCAAGGCCGAGATGGTCTAGGTCTTGGTCTTGGGATCCACTATGTATGATAATGATAGTTGCAATTGAGGGATTGTTAATTAATACCCGAAACTATCTCAACATATCATCACTTTGAGACAATTATTTTAAATATAGTTATTCTAACTGTTTAGATGTGGTCTAAAATTAATAATCAATAAAAAAGCAAGCGCCTTATTGCATGCTTTATATTTACAAAAATAAGTACTAACCGAGAGAAACCACAACTAACACAAATGTTGCATAAAATACTAACAAAAAGTTGTTCTAAAGTTGGATTTAAAAAAAAATATGAGTCTAGTTCATTAGTGGTAGTACGTAGTTAGCGCTTTCTAAATGACTGTGTTCAAATCCGGGAACAATTAATTACCTACCTCTAGAAATAGTCAACTCAAAAATATGGTTTATTTTAGCACTGATGAAGTCGTCTAATTTATTATGTAAAATGTGCTTCAAAGTACTAAGCGTGCACTGTTTTCATCATAAATGCGAATGAATATGCTGCAACAAAGCCAAAGAGAACGCCGATAAATTTGCGAGATTGTTAATTCTCAACGTGTATAGTCAAAGTTTATTACGCTATAAACGAAGTAAAGAACTTCACAACAAAACTACACAATACAATGCGGATAACTTTATTCATAAACCTTTGCTGCAGCGTAAGAGTTTTTTTGCCTGTTTGTGTCTCTACCTAATAATTTGCATCTAAAATAACTTTTGTTATTAACCCCGTTTATATTAATATTAAATAGAATCGAATCTTCAGATATTTAATATGCTGCACCAACAAATTCTGTTCATTACATGGTTATACAGAGTGCGTGGCTCCTTTATTATGTCATGTCCTCTTATCTAAAAAACTTGAGGTTTTCCAAGAATAATATTCCAACCCAACTAAGTAAATATTTGCAGATATTGAGCAACTGCACCACTATGGTGTGTAGGTAGCGGGTAGATATTCATCTATAATCCCAATAGATGACAGATCTACTTCAGGGACGCGCCCCTGCCCACGCGAGCCTTGGTTTATCTCCCATCTCCATACGGAGGAAGCCATTGTCCCATCCCTATATCACCTATCGAAACCTGATAATTCCTCGCTAATATCCTACCCTAAGACCGAGTGACTGCCGGTATAAGTAGTCACCTACTTGCCGGTCAAGAGCTTCGGGTGGATGAACTGGCATGTGGTAGGGCAACTCATTGTCCTGGGGTTAAGAAACCGACCCCAAAGGCGGAGGAACTAAATATTAGTCAACGGCATTAAGATGTGGAAGGCAATGGAAACCACCACATTAAAGGCTCGCATGAGCATCCACAGGCTAATCATGGATAATGGCTGACAAATCTAACGGCCTCGAGTACGGGCGCCCCTTAAATGGAGCAGGTGTGCTAAGAATCTCCCGGTCAGCTGCTATCAACATTGAGAACCACAATTTAAAGATTGGAACATGGAACATCAAAAGCATGTATGAACCAGGAAAAATTCAAAACACCATCCAAGAGATGAAACGACTAAATATTGGCATGCTGGGGATCAGTGAAATGAGGTGGCCAGAGTCTGGAAATTGCCATATTGACGATTATAGCGTATATTACAGCGGCGAAGACAGCAACCAACACCGAAATGGTGTTGCGATTATCGTCGCACCTGAGGCTGCTAAAGCTATTAAGAATGTACTCTATCTATCAGATAGAATAATTATGATTCAAGTTGAAACCAAAACAATAAATATGAATATAATTCAAGTATATGCCCCTACAAAAGACGCACAAGAAGAACTTATAGAACAGTTCTATGAACAGCTAGAACAGATTACATCAAATATAAAGAGGAAGGATATTACAATAATAATGGGAGATCTCAATGCCAAAATAGGCCAAGGGAAATACGAGGATATCATCGGGCAATATGGACTTGGAACTCGTCGATGGAGGCGATCTATTCGCACGTTTCTGCCTTGACAAAGGAATGGTCATCACAAACACGATTCTTTAAACTTCCAAAAAGACGTTTGTATACGTGGAAATCCCCTGCCGACACTCCTGAGAAAATAGTTCGTAATCAAATAGACTATATAACAATAAACAGAAGATTCAGAAATATTGTAAAATCGGTTAAAACCTTTCCCAGAGCGGATGTACCCACAGACCACATTTTGTTACTAGCTTCGATTAGACTGAAGTTTAAAAGAACGAGACAAGGGCAACAACATGCAAGGAGACAAAACCCAGAAAAATTTAAAGACTCAGAGATGTGCGCTCGAGCTACACAGTATATGGAGGAGAAACTAGGGAGAAGAGGACAACCAAGTTACAGATGATGAAGAACAATAGACCAGACTAAAAAACAACACGCTAGAAGCTCAAGAATCTACATTCGCAGGGCGGAATGACAAAAAGAAACAAACATATATGACCGAGGAAATCTTGACCCTTATGGACAAGCGGAGAAGTTTCAAGAACCGAAACGAACTAGAGTACCGAAAAATACAGTCAGAAATTAGGAGAAAAATAAGACAGGCAAAGGCAGAGTGGCACAGCAAACAATGTGCAGAGATCGAGCCATACGATAAAAATCACGACTCATTTAACCTACATAAAAAACTCAACGAAATTGACGGGAAAAAGCATAACGTAAATGTTGGAAACTTAAAAGATGAAAACTTATTACAGATCAAAACCTGATACTGGAAACATGGAGACAGTATGTTTCGGAACTGTTTGACGACAACAGAAATCAAGAGCATGGAATAGTTGAAGTGGTCACTGGTCCACCTATCAGCAAAAAAGAAGTAGAAAAAAGCCCTAAAAGTGGCAAAGAATGGCAAAGCACCGGGCTCTGATGGGGTGAGATAGTAAAATGGCTAGGCGATATGGAAATTACAACGATAACAGAACTCTTCAACACAATATACAATACGGGCATTATTTCAACCGACTTGCTGAGGTCAACTTTTGTTACAATCCCTAGGAAAAACAGAGCTACAAAATGTAGTGACTACTGTACCATCAGCTTGATGAGCCACCTTCTTAAAGAATTCTTGCGTATTATTCATTCGAGAATATATCAACAATTAGAAGCGAGCATCGGCAGTACTCAGTTTGGATTTCGATCAGGATTGGGAACGCTCTTTGGAGTTCAAGTACTAATACAGCGCTGCCGAGACGTTGACTCTGACGTGTTCGTGTGCCTGGTGGATTTTGAAAAAGCCTTTGACAAAGTGCGACATGACAAACTTATGGAGATACTCAAAACAACTAGTATTGATGACAAAGATATCCGCTTGATGGGTAATTTATATTGGCAGCAGTCTATCAAAGTCAGAATTAACGGACACCTGACGGAAGATGTTGAGGTGAAGAAAGGTGTGAGACAGGGATGTATATTGTCGCCACTTCTTTTTAATTTATACTCTGAAGAGTTATTTGGGCAGGCCCTAGGAGACATGGATTTGGGAGTTGTGATAAATAGACAAATTCTCAACAACATAAGATACGCGGATGACACCGTAATACTTGCGCAGTCCATCGATGACCTACAGATACTTATAAATAGGGTAACGGAAGCTTGCGAAATATTTGGTTTGAAAATAAACACGGCAGAAACCAAATTCATGCTAATAAGCAAAGAAGTTCATAATCAAGTTGCTAGTGTCTACGTCAACGGACCACAATTAGACAGACCTTGGTTGCAGGATAAACGGGGACTGGAATCCATCAGTTGAAATCAAAATACGTATTAAGTGTGCCTGGGCAACATTTATTCGCATGAAAAAACTTTTTACCAGTCACGATCTATCGATTACCCTGCGAATGAGGATGATTAGAGCATATGTCTTTCCAGTTCTTTTGTATGAAGTCGAGAGCTGGACACTAACAGAAGTCACGCTCAAACGTCTACAAGCTTTCGAGATATGGTTGTACAGGAGGATGTTAAGAGTAAGTTGGATGGAAAAGATCACAAACGAGGAGGTGCTTAGAAGAATGCATAAAGATACAGAAGTGATCGATATTGTAAAACAACAAAAACTTGAATATTTCGGACATATCATGAGACACCCAGAAAAGTATGACATTCTACATCTTGTAATACAGGGTAAGATTAATAGTAAGAGACGAAGAACTTCCTGGCTCAAAAATCTCAGACAGTGGCTTGGTCTCACCACTATACAACTTTTCCGAGCGGCTACCAATTAATAATTGCAAACATGATAGCCAGAATGATCGCCAACGATCGTTAAACGGTCATGGCACCTAGACGAAGAAGAAGACCACTGTGGAGCTCACTCCCAGGATATCTGTTTCCTCCTAATTACAACTTACAATTGTTTAAGAACCATGTCAATCAACATCTTCGCACACACACCGCTCGTCGAGTGCCATTGGATCTCCCTTTGGTGTGTGTGCCACTGCCATAAAAAAAAACTGCTTCAGTGAAAAAAAAAATATTTTCTTGATGAATTTGTTAAATCTTTAGAAAACAAAATTTTGCGATTACACCATACCACTGCCAGTTTGATGCAATTGAAATGGAGCGGTCCAAATCTAAACGAAAAAATGATCAATATATTTCTGATATTGTATTAGCTATTGAGGAAATATGTTAATAATACTGAAAAGGTAATTCAAAAGACTTGCATGTGATGCCTTTGGCATTTGTAATTACTACAAACGGAAATGACAATTCCGACGAAGACAATGATAGCTTTTTTCTATCTCAATCTCAATCTCAATCTCAACGCCTCTTTCTACTGTCCATTTTTTTTAAAACGGACGTCCCTCATATGCTTCCATCTTGATCTGTTTTGTGCTACTCTTGTCCAATTTAATCCTGCTGTCATTTTCAAGTCATCGGTCCAGCGCATTGGCGGTCTTCCTCTGTTCCTTTTTCCCAGATATGGCCTCCAATGTAGTAGGGTGTTTGTCCACCTATCCTTTTTACATCTCGCTATATGGCCCGCATAATTCCATTTCTGTTTTGCAATTATTTCAACTGCATCTTGCACTTTGGTAGTGTCTCGGATCCATCTATTTTTCTTTTTATCATTCAATGATATGCCCAACATTTGTCTCTCCATTGAGCGTTGAGTAACTGCTATTTTTTCCATTGATAGTTTTGTTAAGGTCTATGTTTGGCATCCATATATGAGAACAAGCAGAATACATTGATTGAATAAACGTGATCTAAGGTGCAGTGGTAAATTTTTGTTTTTAAGAATGCTTCCGAGCCTTCCAAATGCCGCCCATGCTAGCCGTCTCCTGCGATAGATCTCGCTGATTTGATTTTCTTTGCCCCTTTTTAGTTGATGTCCGAGGTAGATATAGCTATCGACGTTTTCAATTTGGTGGTTGTTGATAACTATCTGGGGATCTTCTGTACACATGATTTTAGTTTTGTTTAGGTTCATTTGTAATCCTATCTTTTTTATAGTTTCGTTGAATTCATCTAAAACTTCTTTCAGATCTTCCGGATTTTCTGCGATAAGAACTACATCATCCGCGAATCGTAGGTGGTTCAGCCGCCTTCCATTTATCACTATACCTTTGTCTTGCCATTGAAGATGCCTAAAAGGCTCTTTAAGAGCCAGGTTGAATAGTTTCGGGGATATAGTATCTCCCTGCCGGATTCCTCTTTGGATATTTATTTTGTTTGTGTTTTGGTGTAATTTGATGGTGGATGTTGCATACTATAGTAAATTTTATTTTGTGACTTATTATTTAAGGGTTTCAACAATATCGTTATAATTTCATTAACTTATTTTTTATGACAATGACACACACTAAAGAGAGATCCTATGGCACTCGACGAGCGGTGTGTGTGAAGATGCTGATTGACACGGTTCTTGAATAGCTGGAGGTTGTAATTTGGGGGAAACAGATGTCCTGGGAGTGAGCTTCATAGTGAAGCAGTACGCCAGATAAAGGAGTCCTTATAAAGCGATGTTCTAAGTGTTTCCAGATACACAACGAATGGGTGCGCCAAATTCTAGAGACATCTGCGGTGAATATATCTGCAAAACTGTAAACAGGATTATTGGATTCGGTCAGCAGATCATTAATATAGATGGGGAAGAGAGTTGCTGAAAGTATTGCGCCCTGAGGCACTACCACATTAATGGTGAATGTGTCTGAGATGTGTCCATCAACTGCAACGTGCAAAGATCGGTTCTTAAGGAAATTTGGCAATAGTGCTTTTGGAATTGTGTTTTTGTATTGTTTGGATTAACCTTTTTATTTTTATATGTTAATTATTCGTCAAGAGAGTATTTTTGCCAAAACAAGTAAGTAAAAGTGTTAATATTTTTATTTTCCTCCTGTAACCTAAAATTATTTTATACCATTCGTCTTAATATTTGGAATTGCTATGGGAATCAATTTTGTTGCCCCAGTTTATTGTACGTATTTATTTATTGACGGATAAACCATTTTGCAAATTAGCAATATAAGAACTATAGTACACATTAATTTAAAGAAAATAACACATTTCAAAAAAACCCCCAATAGCACGAAACAGCACAGCAGCTGCTCATCATCCTATAATTCAAAAAAATAAAATAAAATATATATATATATATATATATATACTTTAATTTTTGATTCTTGACCGTTTCACTATATTCTTAATTTCAGTTTCTTGGGTTTACGGTACATAAACAAACACTTGTGCTACGTCAAAAACATATAATAAAACGTTTCGATCAGTCTTTCTGGCCTTCCTCAGTTATCTGAAACAATAGAGATACTGTTTTTTTATAGTTTTTTTATGTGATTTTTCTAGGAAGTTAACTAGTTCGTTTTAAAACAAGAGCTACAAATTACAAATAATTTTTTTCGGCTTACCAGTTACATTTTGCAGAATTAAACACAAAGAGCACATGGAATTAAAACAGTGATTATATGTAGAACAACACACAAAAAAACATCATGCTAATACATAAAATTCACAGGACATCCAGAAGCAGACTAGACGTGTGTAAGGTTCAACGCGGTTCTGCTATCAGATTTTTCTATATTTGTAAAAAGATGTTCTTATTAGAGTTTTTTTTTAAATTGATGGGCTCACTCTAGAATCGGTAGTAGTTGTGATGACTATATAGAAATGTATTATTTAATTATATTATGGTATATTTGGCTTAGGTTCCTTATGTCCGTCTTATCGTTAATTGAATTTTGATTTTTTTTAATATAAACCATTTCCAAGAACTCCCTTTTAAATTGGTTAGGTTCGGTTTTTAAAATTTTAGTTTCATTAAAATTGAAATTATGTGCCGTTTGAGTTTGATGTTTTGTTAAGGCTGTTGTGTTTTTTTTTTTCGTATTTGTGACCGTTTATCCGATTTTGTAGGTATTGTGATGTCTGACCAATGTATACGCCATTACAACCGTTACAGGGAATTTCATAGATAGTGTGCGTTTTTTATTTTTATTTGTTTTGCATTTGAGACGACTGAAATTTTGTTGCATAAGGTTATATCCCGTATGGCAGACGGAGATGTTGTGTTGTTTAAAATAAGTTTGAAAATTCTCAGAAAGACCACAAATGTAAGGTATTGATAAGTAATTTGCATTTTTATTTGTATTGTTAGTATCAGGAATATTTGTGTTTTGTCGTGATCGTGACTTAAAAATAGAGTTTATTAATTTAATCGGGTAACTGTTTTTTACAAGAATGTTTTTTGCTTTGGTTATGGACTTATTTTGATAAGGGGGGTCAGTTAGTTTTATAGCTCTATCTGCTAGACCTATAATGACTGATTTTTTTTGGGATTTTGAATGTTGCGAAAAGTAATTTAAATATCTA
>MU183642.1:119756-172043 GCA_016904865.1 Pissodes strobi | reverse complement strand
GTAAAGCCCAAAATTTAAAAATCAAAAGCCAATCAACCTATACAATTCTCTCTTTAGAGCGACCAGCGAGCATTGAAATACATCTATATGTTCACTAAACTGGTTCGTGTGCTGGAGCACTCGACTCAGTGGGCTATAGTAGCCATAATTAGCAGAATGGAACGGCACACGAAACAATTCAGTGATTCTAGTGTATCGACCTGAGTTAAAATCAACCCTCGATAACAAATTGGGACAATCTATGCTTCCAGATATTAATTTATATAAAAAACTTATATCTATTACTTTTCTTCTATTCTTTAAAGATGGTAAACTTGCTAAAGTTCTTATTTCAGAATAAGTATAAGCTGCTCTTCGCAGTCCTCTATTATAAGCATAAACGCGTAAAAATTTGTTCTGAACAGCCTCAATCTGGTCAACATAAGTACGGTAGTGCGGGCTCCAAACCAAACAACCATATTCTAAAATTGATCTTACCAATGAACAATCTAATAATCTAAAAGTATGTGGAGTAAAGCCCACAGCTACCCTGCACATAAAGCCCAACTGCTTCAAAGACCTAGCAGTGACAACATCCACATGAGGCTGAAATGACAATGTGCAATCCAAAATAACCCCCAAATCTGTGATCTGCTGTATTCTTTTAACCTCGTTTCCATTAATAAGGTAATTATTTATAAATGGTTTGGAAATTCTGGAAAAAGTTATGGTACAGCATTTCCCAACGTTCAGGCTCATGTCGTTAGCCAGACACCAATCACAGAAGCTGTCCAAATCACACTGCAACCGATCAAAATCAATCTTTAACTTCGCTATCTTGAAAAGCTTCAAGTCATCCGCAAACATCTCAAAATCGCTATGCTTAATAATATTTCTTATATCGTTCACAAAAAGATTGAACAATCTTGGACCACAATGCGACCCTTGCGGGACCCCAGAAGGCACCTCTATGACTCCGGACAAGTGTCCCGCAATTTTTACACACTGCGTGCGGGGTGACAAAAAGCTCTCCAACCAACGAAGAAGACTGTCGGGAAACCCCACAGCCTTAAGCTTTCTAGTATGCAGCACCAGGTTGACCCTGTCAAAAGCCTTTGAGAAGTCTGTGTATACACAGTCAAGCTGGTACCTGCTCTTAAATGCAGTAATAATCTGGTGATGGTATTCAATCAGATTGGTATCCACAGATCTCCCCTTCACGAATCCATGTTGTTCTTTAGCAATCATTCTTTGACATGACCATGAAAGATGTTTAGTAAAAAGAAAATCAAAAACTTTAGGGATCTCAAACTGAGTACAAACAGCTCTATAATTCCGTATATCATCCCTTGAACCTGACTTGTAGATGGGTTTGATAAAACTGTGCCTCCAAAACTCAGGAAACTGCCCTGAACTAAGAGATAAACTAAATAATGTTTTAATAATAATAATAATAATAATAATAAAGGTTTCTTTTTATTCCAAGAAAAAAAAAATCAAATACATGCCTAAAAGTAATAATGACATAGTGGAATAAAAAAGGCTGCATCAGCTTGCCTCAGGAAAGAAGCAGCTGCATTAACACGAAATACGATTCCGTTTTGGACTTGTTTCTTTTCCAGTTATAAAAAACCAGCATATTTAAAATTATCAGCCGATATGTCAAATTTAATTTATTGTTATTAATATTCTTAAGAGGTGTATTTTTAATGCAGTGATTTAAAAATTTTGTTTATATTGATTCGGATTAATGGCGGATTATTTCAATCCGCCATTTAAAATGACTACGTTAGCCCTTAAAAATTCGCAGAATGGCTTATCTTTCGTTAATCCATTATTAAATGGGAATATGACCTTCGTGCTATTGAGTCATAAAAAACGAGTTTAGATTTATAACTTAAAAGATAAAGGTTTTCGATTTGAAATTTGGTACATAAATCTAAAATTAAAAGGAGAATTTTAAATTTGTATAAATAATTGGGAGATTGAATTGAGATAATATTCAAATGTAAAAATTGGCAACAAGCCATTAAATTGAAAATTCTACATTAAATTTTTCGCTTGTATGCAAAATTTCGTGTCTCTAGGATTAACCGTTTTGCTTTTCCATGAAAAAAAAATTAGACGGTGTTTTTTTATGTAATTTTAGTAGCCTTAATTATAAACCCTGTATATTATTGCATATTTGGATAGTGCGAAAAAGTTTAGACATATTTCATGAATAATGTCCTATACCTATCTCTAACGGTTTTTGAAATATTGACAGTTGAAAATCGACCATTTACCAAGTTTGACAGCTTGTAAAATCTAAACGGCTCTAGATAGAACAAAACGGTTTGCTCTTTCCTATATTGGTTTTTCATAAGCTATCGTATGACACTAACTTTAGATTTAACCAGAGGATAAAAAATCCCGGATAAATTTAACCTCTGGTTAAATAAAAAGTTTGTGTCATACGATAGCTTATGAAAAACCAATATAGGAAAGTGCAAACCGTTTTGTTCTATCTTTAGCCGTTTAGATTTTACAAGCTGTCAAACTTGATAAATGGTCGATTTTCAACTGTCAATATTTCAAAAACCGTTAGAGATAAGTATAGGATATTATTCATGAAATATGTCTAGACTTTTTCACACAATCCAATATACCGGGTGTTCCATTTAAAAAAATTAAGGTTATTCGGTTTTTTGACATTTAACAAGCAATTTTTTCTTTTGACATTTCTAAAAGATAATATATTAAAAACCATACAACTTTTGAATTTCAGTTTTTTTTTGTATTACCTTTAATTACGGCTGCAGGTGGGTGTCAAAATATAATGAATAATCCTGTACATCTGATGCGTGATTTTTGATAAATATTCTGGATATAACCTGCGTTTTGTATAGATTTGCTTGTACGTCTGTCTTCATTTTAAGTAGGAAATCGACAACCTTTTGCGTAACGCCTTCGATATCCGAAAGGATATTCTCGGAACCAGAATAATCCACATTATTATTCAGAAATTTTTTTATTTTAATTTATCGATCATCGATTTATCGATGCAAATAAAATCGATCTGGACTGGCGCATGGCGTAGAAATATTTTTGTGAGTTAATGAGCGCGCAAATCACTGTCGATCATAATTATCTTCCATAGTTTGTCGTTATTGAAAGGTTTTAATCCTAATATTATTCCCCGAAGATATACTCAATATCCTCAAAAATTATATTTGGAGAGATATTTACCGTGAATGTATGACACATATGCCTAAAATAGTTGAAAAATGCTATTATTCCAGTTTTGGCCAATATCATTAAGAATTTGGCGACCTAAGGGAAACATAATATTTCAACATAACGAATTTTCTTCTTACCTACGCGACGGGTCTTTTGTACAAATTTTCCTGGAAAATAAATTGGAAGGTGAGGCTTAATAAAATGACTTTTGAGATTTTCTGACTTATTTCCGTTCGATTTTGTATGAGGGCGCTTGGGAGTATCCAGAAAGCTTGATGAATGGTATCATTAATGAATGCCATGAAATCACTCCCAACCTTCTACGCAGTGTCCGGCAATATTTTACGGATATTTCGAAGATTTAATAACCTAAAGTAATTAGTAACCACTCTCTCTGATCACTTTTTAAAGATAGGTCTCCACCACCGGTAGCTGGAATTTAAATAGTAACCCAAAACATTAAATATATCTACATGAAGAGAGTCATTTCTTGTTACATTCAATTTAAATATTCCAAAAACCAACATATTAAAACGGTGGAAATATTTAGCACTTCTAAACAAATATGCCAAAAAATAACAATTTACCATTTGGTTTTCGGTTTGGACGAGGTCAGAGTAAAATAATATTTGCGCAAACATGTTGTTATATTTCAACGTTTGATATGTGATAATTACCTCAGGCTTGTTATTCGAATAGGATATTTCAATATTTGAACTGCTCTTCAAGTTTTCGTTTATAAATAAAATTTCCAAATATTGTTGATAACTATTATTAATTAATAATTTATAAAAAAAGAGGTATATGAGAACTTTGTAAAATTAGTTTTTCTTTATTAACGTGACACTAAAGAAATGTTTTTATTTTTTTGTAAACACAGTTTTTAGAAATTTTGGTTTCTTCTCTTTTACAGCCTCAAAATTTATTTAATATTTATTAAGAATGACGTCAAAATCCATATTAGTATCAATAAAGAAATTACCAAACCCTGGAAAAGATATATTTCACGTCGGTTTCGTTACAACCCCACCCTTTCTGCTATCCATCTTCTCATATGCGCTCTTTCACACCAAATACCAAAATACTTTCTCAAGTTAATTAATCGTTCACTAATTACCACTTTGGGGTTTTAGTTTATTACCTGATCCTGGAACCGATATTTAGTTTACTAACCGCTTTCATAATTGGTACTTGATTAATTACCCGGTGCCCGGGTATTCAGTTAGAACCCAAGGCATGCCCAAAATGAAGAAAAAAAACTTTTTACAAATATAGTCTTAAAAAAAAATTAAAAACCGACAGGAATTGACCACCGGGGCGACGCCGACGTATCAGAGGTCCACTCAACCACCAGAGCACTTTCAGACAATTCATTGCACCGCAAAAACATCGGTAAACTGAAAGCTGATTGGTTACCCTGCTAGATCTAGCTCTAAGTGGTAATGAGCCGTTACCCGAATCCAGATATCCACGTGGATATTCGGATACCGGCTACTTTCAGAACCAAGTACCCGGTTTCGAATACTTTGAGAAATAACAGCACTAATTAGATGTAATAATTGGCTGGTATGTTATCATCATATATCTTGCGACGCGCTTTCTGTGTATTTTAATTAAAGAGAAAGATAATAAGTGCTCGTGGAGCTATGAGGAGTTCCACCGAGATTTGTTAAAGTTCACTCACCGATTAGACCAAATATCAAATTCGTTTTCAACAATTCGTCCGGCAGATCGGAGCGCGATGCCTCGAAGCAAACTGTGCAGTGAGCGTGCAATTTGCCCGCTGCTCAATAAACCTATGAATAGGTTCGTTGGGTGCCACCAATTTTATTACAGCCCAAAACCGAAAATCTCCACGCTATTCGTAGAACCCGCTTCAAGACCTTCACCCTCCAAAGTAAACCTAGCCGGTAGGAAGCACCAAAAAGAAGCCACCTAATCACCAAAAGATTTCAATACGAGTAAACGGAACAATCCTGACTGCGTTTGAGCCAAATAAAACGCCACAGAAACGATACTATTCATCTATAGAGGCAATTGGAGGCAGCCGAAAACCTTAATCTAATACCAATAAAGTTATGAATATTAAATATCTACTCAGTGATAGTCCAAAACTCAATGTAGATATAGGTTAAGAAATGAGTAAATGAAAGGACACCAATTATGTGCTCAAGAGAAAAAGAAGAATTTGAGTGTTGACTTTCGTGCGGAATCGTGATCACGTAAAGCTGCTTAGAGAATGTGGGCGCAAGTACGTTCCAAAAGTAATATTCCGGAGCTAAATTTGAGGTAACAACAAATAGATAGAGGTAATGATCACTAAGGTAGTGCGATGGCAGATCCAACTAACAACTAACTGGACCACGTCTTACGTTCAGCTACACACGGACGGCTTGTTCAGGATCCCTATACCGAAGTCTAGTCCCGTTCAAGTAACTTAGGCCCGGTAAGTGGATTACCAACTTCCAGCCAGGTGGTTGGATTATACAGTTCCAGCCGTTCTAGCCGGGCCGGTGAATTACAAAGTTTGAGCAGTTCTAGCCAGGTGGGTAAACCTTCCTAACATGAGGGTACATTAACTTCGCATATTACATGATAGCGAGTTATTCCCGCAACAACAGCACTAAAGCTAACAAAACTAATTCGAGATGGCTGACACGGGAATTTATTCGGTGATTATCGGTGAAATCCCATCAGGAGAATGAGTATGTGTATGTGAGATCAACTCAGATTTAAAACCGATAATAACCTAGGAATGCTGACTCGAAAGTAACCTTCCTTTCCGAAAAACTAAAATGGAACCGTGCGCACTCGCAAAGCGATAACAGACGCTGGATCCTTACATCGCGGCATTTCACAGCGGACCAATGAGAATGGATTCGATGGATATGGCGCGTTAAACGACAGAAGTTATGGCAAATGCGCAAGAAAAATCTATAAATGAATTAAATATCGGATTTAAATGTCGAACTGCATCCGGGGACCAGAATCATACCTGGGGCGTCCCTAAAATTCACTAACTCAACAGGCTACAATTAGTGATAAAAATGCACTGTCACAATCTGAGTCTGTATTTAACTGTTAATGTACATACTGGTAATATGAAAGGTGTCTATTGACATTGACCCAAAAATCCCCAGCATCCAGGAAACAAACAGTTTGGCCATTTTTTCTCCAATTCAGTAGCTTTTATCGCTGTAATGGTTAGTTCAAGAGAGTAATAATAAGGTACAGCGGCAGAAACTAAAATCAGGACTAATTTTATAGAAGATCACGATGAAATTATAGACACTTAATTTTTATAATACAGCCAAGAAAGTCATTTAGAATTTAGGATCCATTCTTAAATTTGCAACGTTACATCGTTTAAATTTTCAACCCAGTATTGCTACTTCGTAAAGCGTATATAAGGTTATCTGACATTTGCTAGTATAGTTTGGAATCTGGAATATCATGAACGAATTCAAAAAAAAATTGCTTTCCGATTTTAAACTATTGGTTTAATCAAGATATTCAAATTCAAATTCAAAACAGTTTTATTACCATAAAAAATAAATACAATAATTTCAATAAATAATACATTATTAAACATTAATAGTGTACATGATTTTATGAAGTTTCATCACAACAATATTAATATGGTAATCGGAGTGTACTGCGATTTTAAAACCGATACACTTGCGACTCAGCGCATGTGCCGTACAACCCGGTTGTATTTAAAAAGAAAAACAATTCTATGAAAGATAGAGCAATATGCATAAATTAATCAATAGTTTAGAGAGTAGAGAGGTCAGAAGAGCAAGAGAGGGAGCAAAGGCCGGCAAGAACCACAGAAGAGGCAGAAGCGGTAAGACGAAATGAAACTTATTTCTATTTCTGAAGGATTAAAATAAAAAGCTCAATACTTTTAAGGCAGGAATCAGCTAAGCAATACCATGACAAGTGGGTCCCTTTAAAGCATTACAATACTACTCCGGTGAGTTGCGCATTTAAGACATATTTTTTTATATTTAATAAAAAACTTGCAGGTGAACTTTCTTTTATATGAGTAGGCAGATTATTCCACATGCGGACACTTACATATTCAAATGACTTTTTAAATGTCGATGTTCTATGCATAGGGATTGTAAGTAAGTAAGGATTTCGCGTATTATATGTAAGTTCCCGAGTGAAAAATAAATTTCTTAAACTTGCAGGTTGGCCAGTTTTGATGATTTTGTATATTAAATTGTACATGTGCACCTTTCTTCTATTGTTCATATTTAAGATAGAATTTGTATTTAAATAAGGAGTTATGTGATTTCTATATGGTATGTTAAAAGAATATCTCATACAGCTGTTTTGTAATTTTTGAATTTTGTCAGATAAATAAACTGTTAAGGAGTCGCCATATACAATATCACCGTAATCGAGCAATGACAGAACGAGTGCATCACACAACCAATATTTTATTTTAGGTGGTAAAATATTTTTATACTGATATAGACCTCTTAATCGGGAATAAGCAGCCTTAAGTTTATTATTAACATGGGTTGTAAAACGCAAATTTGAGTCAATTACCACTCCCAAATTATTTTTTTCAGTGACAATCGGTACATCTTCGCCCTTTATATTGATTTTTAAGGTATTCTTAATTTCATCTAATTGATTTTTATTATTTGTTACAAACATTACACACGATTTTAAAGCATTTAGTTTCAAATTATGATTTTCAGCATACAAGGTCAAATTTTGTAAGTCACTGTTAATTTTATTTTGAGCTCTAAGCATGCCTGGCATGTCAAAGGATAGATACACCTGAGAATCATCTGCGTATTGTTGCAATTTTGAATGTTGTAAGCAATTTTCCATATCAGCCACATAAATACAAAAAAGTAATGGTCCCAATATAGAGCCTTGCGGTACACCTGTGCTTAAGGGCAAAAAATTTGAGTATTCTTGACCTGAGTTTTTTATGACACGGACACAATGATAACGATCTTCAAGATAAGATTTAAAAAAAGTAATAGTTTTATCCGAAAATCCAAAGTATTCCAATTTAGCTAAAAGTAATTGATGATCGATGGTATCGAAGGCTTTACTAAAGTCCAGTAGGGTTAAACATGTTGTTTCTTTAATATCACTTTTAGCCCTGATATCACTAATCATACTAAGAAGACTTGTTATTGTACTAAAGGACTTTCGGAAGCCCGATTGACAGTCTGGAATTATTTTAAGAGTATAAACAAAGTTTGATATTTCATTAAAAATATGACGTTCCAATATTTTTGATATAACTGGTAGAATGCTGATCGGTCTAATATCTTTAAAACCTTCAGGCAATGACACTTTAGGCAACGGAACAAGAATAGCCATTTTCCATTCGTTTGGAAAAATACTTTGTAAAATACAAGAATTAATAATATTTACTAACGGTTTTAGACAATAAGGAAGGCATATCTTAAGATCTCTAATAGAAATGCCATCTATTCCGACTGCATTAGTTCCAATATTTTTTATAATATCTATAATATTATTTTCATTTATTAGGTTTATGTTAAAGTCTTCCTGAATTCTATTATCCTTGTTAGTTCGGTAAAAAATAATTTTTTCATTAGATGTTAATTTCTGGAATGCTACAGAGTTCGCAAAAAAATTATTTAAATCCTCTGCATTATTTAAGTTTTCAGGTATGAAGTTATTTTTATTTTTTGTAAAGTTTAATTTTTTAGCATTATTCCAGAATTCCTTCCCCTTTTTTAAAGACATTTGTTGAAAATAAGCTAATTTTTCCCTGTGTATTGCGTGTTTAGTGAAATTTTTTAACTGCCTATAGTAATTTAGGTTACCGTCGGACTTTTGCTTTAGATATTTTTGTCGCGCCTTATCTCTGAGTTTCATTAAAAGTTTGATATTGCTCGTAATCCAGGGGGTAAACGGTTTATCTTTTAAAGTTTTTGTTTTAAAAGGAGCATATTTGTTTATTAAATAGGTTATATTATTATTAATTATTGTTATCTTCTCATTAACATTATTAGTATAATATACATCATCCCATGGTAGTCGTTGTGCATCATTTTGAAATGCTAAGGGATCTATATTGGCATAATCGCGATATTTGATTGTTTTATTACAAGATTGGTATTTAGGTATAATTAAATTTACGTATGTTAAATTATGATCAGTAATATTCTCAGAAATAAGAACGGATTCTGATTTAAGACATTCGAGATTTTGATTAATAAATATAACGTCCAACAAAGTAGCTGTATTTGAGACAGTATTAATTCTGGTGGGGTCATTTATTTTTTGATGAAGTTCAAAAGTTTCTAACAGACTAACAAATTTTTGACTTGTACTTGTCTCGCTTAAAAGGTTTATGTTCAAATCTCCGAAAAATATTACATTATCATAAAACGGCACCGACACACTCAAAATATCCTCCAAACAATCAAGAAAGTTAGATGAATTAGTGGTGGGAGGCTTATATAAATTTGTAACCAGTATACTTTTATTATTTATAGTAAATTTAAAACTAAGATATTCAAAATCTTCTGTGGTGTTTTCAAACGATACTAATGTATATTTTATATATTTTTTTATATAAATACCGAGCCCTCCTCCACGAGTGTTTCGATCTTTTCTAATGAAATTGTATCCAGGAATATTATAATTTAAGGTGTCATCCTGTGAAGTAAGCCACGTTTCTGAAACTCCAAGTATGTCCAAATCAAGGTCAGACACATAGTTTACAAATTCATCAAACCCTGTTTTAATTGAACGTACATTTAGATGACCAACACCAAATCCGGTCTGCTGCTGCTGATCCTGTAAATTATGATTATTACCCTCCATCATCTAAAATACCCCACCACCCCTCTAGGTCTCGCCCGCCAATGCCTCCGAAATTACCCATAGACCTCATATCGAAGAGTAAAAAATATAGACACATTTGCTCATAAAAATATAAAACAATATTAAGTCCCTAAAAAAACTTATAACTATAAGGAGTGTATAGTAGAAACAAATTGTTTCAAACAATCAATAACAAAAAATGTGATAACAAATCATTGATTGCTTTGATCTTCCCGTATTAAAGAAAATTATTTTATTTATAAAATTAAGCGAGTACCATCGTATAAAAATAATTATATACTATAATAATATGTTCACTTATATGTATCATATTATTGCCCTTGATTTATTAAAAGTTAAGAAACATATTTAAAGAGATTTACTAAAGTCCTTCTTTAAAATTTTACCTAATAAATAACGTAGCAAAATATATGTATACGTAATACTTATCTTAACCAAGACTTACTTAAAAAAAACAAAATACATTATTTGAATTAGACAATAATTGCACTAGTTAGAAAATACAAGAGATTTAGAGTAGAAAGAGCGTACCTTGAGTTTTTAATCCTTGTCAATAGCATTGCACTTTTCACCAATTTCCCTCAACTTTTCTCCCGAGTCAATGCACACCTTTTGGTTTTCAACACACACAAACACCTTGCCTCTATAAGTCCAACACGATTTTTTAAAAATATTTCTTGTAGTTTGAAACAGTTTGCCAGCTTCGGGTGTAAGAAATTCGGTAATTAAAGTAGGTTGACCTTTCAACCGTTTTTTGTTGAAAAATATCTCATCACGGAGCCACCGACGGCAAAATGATATTAACAGTGGTCTAGGCTTAGGTGCGTTTGGATGTTAATGCTGCTGGCTATAGGCAAGGCGTAAGAAATATATGCTTTTATGGTTTAGTTTTCAACAAGCAGTTTGTTCTTTGGTTGGTATTATCTAAGACATTTAATCATTAATAGATTAATATGTTATTTTAGAAATTATACCTAACTAAGCCTTATTATTAGTACTAAGTGCGAGTTCTCGCTTTTCGACTCTTTTTTTATCATCCAACAGCAAACCAGTATAAGAGTTAACCCGCCTAAGCCTGTCCTAAGCCAGGTTGAAAAAGGCTGAAGGGTAGGAGTAACAACCTCGTTAAAAAACCAGGGTTCATCTGACCCGGATGATAGCACCCTGTAATGGTCCCTAGCCAGGGTACGGCGAAGAAGCTGCTGCCTTGTAGGACGGATGTTGGTTCATCAAAGGCTAAAGGAAGAAAACCTTGAATAAAAATTCCCGGGGGGGGGGGGTTTGGCAATGGGCTAGCTCCCCATTACAAGTGAAAAATGTAGCAATGCTAAAAAACCCAGCGAAAAGCCTTGGAAATCGAATGGAACACAACGGACACGACCACTGCATCGAAACAAGGAAACGATTATGGGAACTTGGAATATACGAGGAATAAATAAAAAACTAAACGACGTTGTTAAAGGATTGGAAGATATGAAGATCGACATAGCAGTACTCACCGAAACTAAGGAAAAATGCAAACACCTCGCAAACTACATTCATATCTACAGCGGAGTCCCTAAGAATGAAAGAGCTGGCCAAGGAGTCTCAATATTAATAAATAAAAAATACATAAAACAAATCCATAACTGGAACACAATAAATGAATGGATACTGTCAGTTAACTTAACGATAAAAGGATATAGAACAACTATTATTGGAGTGCACGCTCCAAATGACGACTCAGGACAGGCAGAAAAAGATGAGTTTTATAATACACTAAACGACACCCTTGCAACCCTTGATAACCAAAGAGAGAAGATTCTGCTTGGAAATCTAAATGCTAGAGTAGGAAAAAAGAACGATAGTAAAGTGGTTGGAGCATACGGAGAAGAGACGCTAAACGACAACGGGCAAAGAGGTCTAGAAACATGCGAACAACATAGAATGAAAATATTGAATGGATTCTTCAGCCACAAGAATATCCATAAATACACATGGCACCAGGACACCGGAGATCTCAAATCCATAATAGACTACATAATCCTAAAACAAGACACAAATTGGCATCCTCCAGGCTGGAGAACCCCAAAGTACAAAGTCTGGAGCTGATCACTGGGGAGTGATCCAACAAACCATATTTTTACCCCTGTCAGACTAGGGACCGCCAAAGGAATTAGTCTGAGGCCGATGCTTCGAGTGGGAGCGGCCCTAGGTGGTAGATGCATAAGCCTACTCGCATCGCCCGGCGAAAGACCACCCCACCAGAATTGGGAAGCGCTAAGTGGTTATCCCAAATCGCGTTCCGCTTCCGCGCTGGTGGTCCCGAGTTCCACAGTAGGAATATATGGACATGATGGTGCTTCCAGGATCAAAATATTCCGGAAGTAAACTCCCCGGCCATTCGGATCTCCGGGCGCTGGGTGGGCCTGGGAGCCCTTCATTCCGTATTTCACAGACAGCAAAGATACCGAACCAATTTAGAATAGATTTCTGCAACATAAGAGGCCTAAATACAAACATAAATTCGGTACACCAACATCTACAAGCAAATAGACCACACATATTAGCCCTTACAGAAATACAAGTATGTTCTACAACAACAACAGTGAACTACCTCTATCCTGGTTACGACTTACATACCCGATTTAGATATAAGTTCGGAATATGCCTTTTTGTCCGAGGCGACCTTTCATGTCACCGCGAGGAAACACTCGAACCGAACAACCTTGATGTCATGTGGCTCAAGTTCACCGCCAAGGGATTAACCAAGTTTATATGTTGTCTCTATCGCCCTCCGAGTGACAGAGCCTTCCAAAGCTTTTTCACAACACTAGCTACCACTTTTGACTCAATACAGGTCGATAACCCCAGTTCAGAAATAATCGTTCTGGGAGACTTCAACGCCCACAACACCAACTGGCTCAAACATCACAACAAGACCGACAACGAAGGTAGAGAAGCTGAAGCATTTGCCATCAGCTGCGGGCTTACTCAACTTGTAGACGAACCAACTCGAATCTCAGAGAGGGGCGAATTCGCCGCCCTCCTGGATCTTTTTCTGACCACCAATCCTGACCAGTACAAGGTTACAGTTGGTCCGCCATTAGGTACCTCCGACCACAAACTTATTACAACGGTTTGTGAATTGCCACTCATACAGAAGGATCCACCAGTGCCTCGTAAATCTGGCATTACAATTCTGCAAACTGGGACGATCTAAGGCATTTCTACCTAGATTTTCCTTGGCTCGACGTCTGCTTTGCCACTGACGACCCGTCAGACTGCTGCGAAGAGATCATGCAAGTAATCTCCTCAGGAATGGAAGCATACATCCCAAATTCCATCAAGTTACCATCAAAAGGAAAGCCTTGGTTCGACAAAAGATGCGAAAGAGCTGTAGGAAGGAAACAGCAAGCCTATAAGTACTGGCAGCAAAATCAGACTGCTGAAAATCGTAATTATTTTATCGAAGCGAGAAACGAGTGCAAGCGTGTGATCGACGAAACTAAGGACAAACACAATCAAAGGATCAGGAATAAACTTTTGCAATGCCCCAGTGGTTCCAGGAATTTCTGGTCGGTAGCAAAGGCAGTAAGTAACAACTTTACAAAAACATCTCTCCCACCTTTGACGGACGAACGTGGCATAACGGCGACTACAGCAAAGGAAAAAGCAAACATGCTCGGCAAAATGTTTTCATCGCACTCTACCTTAGACGTGCCCCAAGGCAAGACTCTCCCCACTAAACAGAACATCAACACCACCATGGCAGAAGGCAAGTTTTCTCATCGTGATATTCGCAAAATCCTTAAAGAACTAGATACGCAAAAGGCATCAGGACCGGACGGAATACCTGCCATCATGCTAAAGAACTGCGCCAACGAACTAACACCCGTTTTTTCCAGGCTTTTTTCTCTTTCTTACAGAAAAGGGATTTACCCATCCTCTTGGAAAGCCGCTCGAGTGCAACCTGTTCCAAAAAAGGCAAGAAAACCACGCCCTCAAACTATCGCCCAAGTGCCTTGCTTCCAATAATCTCCAAAGTCATGGAACGTGTAGTCAACCAGCAACTACTCAAGTACCTCGAGAGCAACAGAATAATCAGCGATAATCAATACGGCTTTCGCAAAGAGAGATCGACAGGAGATATATTGGCCTATGTCACTTATATATGGAGTAGGGCAATTGAAAACTACGGAGAGTCTCGAGCGATTGCGTTGGATATTTCAAAGGCATTCGACAGAGTTTGGCATGACGGACTGCTCAACAAACTGCCGTTCTTGGGACTGCCCGCCTCTCTTTGCAGCTGGCTGGCCAGTTTCCTTAAGAATCGATCCCTACATGTTGCAGTCTATAGACACATCTCGGACACATTCGTCATCAACGCGGGCGTGCCTCAGGGCGCAATACTTTCACCAACTCTGTTCCTCATCTATATTAATGACCTGCTGATCGAAACGAATAATCCTGTTTAGAGTTTTGCAGATAACAGTACCCTTGTCTCCCACCGTACCAGCGACTGAGACTCATCACCGCAGACAGGAGCAGATTACAGCAATTAATCAAGACCTGGAGAAAGTTCAAACTTGGGGCGACCGAAATTTGGTCCAGTTCAATGCAGCAAGGACCCAAGCAGGAACGTTTACTAAGCGGGCCAATACAGCGGGCCCTGACATCATTATGGCAGGCTCGACCATTCCTTCATCCTCGTCAATCGGGCTGCTGGCTGTCACGGTCAACAGCAATATGTCATGTCATGACCATGTTGCTAACATCGCAAAATCAGCCTCCCAGAAGCTTGGTGCGCTATTTCGCAACAAAAAACTCTATACACCGCAGCAGTTGCTCTTGCTGTACAAAGCGCAAATAAGACCGTGCTTAGAATATTGCTCACATATCTGGGGTGCCGCACCAAAGCATACCCTAAAGCTGCTGAATTCCATTCAGAAGAGGGCTACGCGTCTCGTCGGCGATCCGGAGTTGACCCGGGATCTGGATAGTCTGGAACATCGCAGACATGTGGCCGATATTTCTCTGTTTTACAGATACTTTCACGGCAGATGTTCCCAGGATTTGGCCCGCATAATCCCGCCCCTGGCAACTCCTGTCAGACAGAAACTAGAAACACCTAGAACACTGCTTTACCAGAACTCCTTTGTCTGGCGCACTACATCACTGTGGAACTCACTTCCAGGACATCTGTTTCCCACTAATTACAACCTACAAATATTCAAGAACCGTGTCAATCAACATCTTCGCACACACACCGCTTGTCGAGCGCCATAGGATTTCCCTTTAGTATGTGTGCCACTGCCATAAAAAAAAATATATATATAAAGGATACAAGAGTATATAGAGGAGTAGAATGCGGCTTCGACCACTTCCTATAATCTCGAAAATATGGACCAAATTCAACAAAGATACAGATAATATAAAGGACACCATACAGGATACAAAACTGGAACAAGTCAAATATAACCTTGACAGCCTATACGAATCGAGCACTAGAACCCTCTATCAGAATCGGCTGGACCAGAAACTAAATGAACAATATCTAACAATGGACACCACAGATCTCTACAAACACATAATGGATTATGTAGACTCGGCCGCATATGAGTCTCTCGGAATAGAAAACCACAACCACAACAAAAACTACAATCTGATGTGGAATACAGAGCTAGAAGAACAGAAGCAAAATAAACAGTAAACCTACAATAAATGGCTAAGTACAAAAGATAACAATGACTATGAAACATATAAACAAGAACAATGCAAATACAAAAACATGATTGACAATAACAAAAACGAAACATGGGAAAGGAAGTGTAAAGAGGTGGACTGTCACATTGGCGGCACAAGATCGTCAGAGGCCTGGAACTTGATTAGGTCACTAAGAAAAGAAACGTCAAATAAAATAAATATACAGCCGATACCAATACATACGTGGCAAAAACACTATGCCAAAGAACTGAAAGAAGATAGAGAACGGTACCTTACAAGATCACCTACATCGTGTACTGTACACGGAGAATATATTGATATCGACGATGACGAGATAGAGAAAGCGATAAAAGCCAAAAAAAGCACCGGGGCCAGAATGATTACCAGTAGAACTACTCAAAAATGGCTCACGGAAACTAACCACATACCTAAAGGAACTGATGACAAGAT
The DNA here is from genome assembly GCA_016904865.1 of Pissodes strobi. NCBI lineage: Eukaryota > Metazoa > Arthropoda > Insecta > Coleoptera > Curculionidae > Pissodes > Pissodes strobi. Next base: position 155,834 of record MU183642.1, on the reverse strand, counting down.
GCATAAATGGAGAACCAATTCGAAATACCTGGAAAGAAGCATGGATAACACCGATCCACAAAAAAGGGACAAAAGAAGACTGCTCTAACTATAGATGCATTTCGGTCACCAGCACAATGAGCAAATTGTATGGACGAATCCTCCGAAATATAATTGAGAAAGAATACTCACCACTTGAAATAGAAGAACAGGCAGGTTTTCGTACAGGACGATCATGTATGGACCACATCTTTACTTTGGTTCAATTAAATGAGAAAAAAGCTGCAACAAATAGAGATGTCCATCTACTATTCGTAGACCTTACAAAGGCCTACGACACAGTCCCGGTTCAGAGACTTTGGCAGGTCCTAGAAAAATCTTCCATAAACAATACAGCCATACAAGCAATAAAACAACTCTATGATCAAGCGACATCAAGAATTAAAGTGGGTACAACTATATCCGGAAGTTTTAGAGTATCCAAAGGCCTACGACAAGCATGCTGTCTATCCCCCACGCTGTTCAAGATTTACCTTAATGAAGCCCTCCGAAAATGGAAAAAATCATGCGGGGGAATGGGTATACAACTAAATGAGGAAAAAACTTTATTCACCCTACACTTTGCGGATGATCAAGTAGTAATAGCCCAGGACAAATAAGATTTAGAGTTTATGACAACAAGACTTCTGGCTGAATATGAGAACTGGGGAATGTCGGTTAACAAATCGAAGACCAAATATCTGTGCATAGGCAGAGAAGCAGAAAACCTTCACGTAAACGACGTAGAAATAGAAACATGCAACAAATACACCTACCTAGGTACTCAAATAGAAAATACGGGTAGAACAGAATGTGAGATTGAGGAAAGGATTTTGAAAGGCAGGAAAGTCATCGGATGCCTGAACTCAATATTATGGTCCAAAAATATATCACATGAAAAGAAATACCTTATCTATAACTCCATTTTCAAGAGTGTGGTATTGTATGGTTGTGAAACATGGCAATTAACGAAAAACATGGAGCAACGACTTCTAGCACTCGAGATGGACTTCTTGCGAAGATCTGCAGGTGGAAAGAATCTGCAGGTGGAAAGAATAAAAAACATCCGAATCAGAGACATCATGCATGTAGAGAAAACAATTATTGACGAGATACAGAGAAGGCAACTAATATGGTATGGCCATGTGGAACGAATGAAAGACGGGCGCCTCTCAAAAATTCTACTAAAATGGACACCACCAGAAAGAAGGAAACGAGGAAGACCCATAACAACATGGCTCGGTGGAATAAAAAAGGCTATGCCAGAACGGAACCTACAACCGGGAGACTGGGAAGATAGGAGTGGCTGGAGGCTGGGGACCGGAAGGCGCAGGACGCTATGAGCCCGGAGATATATAGACAACAAACCAGTATAAGAGTTAAATAATCAAGAAACTTGCGCCCCATCGAGCCGGATTTTGCATCTTCTTGTATAAGATACTTCGAGCAACTCATTGAACAAGCAACCCAAGCAAGATAAAACAATTCTCCACATGAAATTAAGCCCTGTACATCAAGAGACATCAGACCATTTTCTAGGGAAATCCTGATTTAAGCATGCATGCTCAATGTCCATGGTCCTTCAAGTCGTATTCAGAAGACAAAACCGCATAAATATGTTAAAACGCAATTAAAAAAAATCAATTTACAATTGTAGTCTAAACGATTTATTCTTGGTTGTCATCTTGGCGCCTGACGTTATCCTAAATAGTGAAATGCTCATTGAGTGCTAAGCTTATCGTTTGGTAATGTGATATATAACTGTATCTAACCAACGTCAATATTGCCAAAATACGAATTTCTATATTTATTACATCTTATTGGAAAATAAAATAGTGTTGTGGTTATCTATTTATAGAATCAAAAACCATTCATTATCTTTACATACACTTGGATTTAAGGTTTGTAAAGATAAGATATCTATTCTACTTCTGGTGTCCTCTATGTTTAATAAGCCTGTTTATGGCCGCGTTTATAGACCATCTTTCAGAAATATGGATGTAAATCTTCTCCGGCACTGATAAAAAATGCTATATTTCCAAAGTTGTTGATAGCCTATGTATACGGAAGTTTATTACACAGTAAAACTAAAGTAGGGTTGTAAAACTGGACGATATCTTGTCGGGAACTTCGTTAATATACGGGTTTCCATGTAGAATGTTCATTATTTTGAAGGCTTATATCTTCAAAAGCATGTGTCATAAATGTATTAAAGAATAGCATTTGATTACTCTTTATGCATTTCTTGTAAATATTTACCGAAGAGGGAATAATCGCGTACAGAAAAAGTGACGAACTTGAAATTTTAATCCAGTTGAAGGCCTCATAAGTTTTCAATCAACGATCGAGCAAATTTTTTCTTTAGTTGGGGCAAATTAAAGCACGACGAGGTCTTCGCGCTGTAGCACTTCGGCCTTAACCGTTGTAGCGTTTCTGCCGTAACAATACCAACATCTAGCTTGTATCATACAAACCATGTTAGACAAATCTTAAGTAGTTACTAGCTCAAAATAATACAGGTTTATTTAATTACTTATATATTTTTTGAAACTGTAATTATTATGTTTAAATTCGCCTCCCAAATTCATATGAATAGGTAAAATTCCCTTGTATCGATAACTATTATTTTATAGTCATGTTTATTCATACATTTAAAGATCTTATTCGAAATATACCAGTAAATGCACTACGTTGTTGATGACCCATATAAACACAGCTTTATGGTCCAGTAAAAAGAGTCCCGAGTAGAAAAATTGCACAATACATTGTGGAAAATTTGTTCGTGTACGAATGTCCGCGGCACAGCAATATTACTTAATGTACATTTTTACATTCGAATATAGTAGTGGAAAATTCGGAGCGGACTTAACTGCCACAGTTATTTTCTGATATAAAATGCAGCTGCAGCTAAAGTAGGTTCCTTTTTTCATGTCGTTATCGTTTGGAAAGAAAATATGACGTTTTCTTATTACGTCGAGTCTCAAGAAACTTCTTTCAATGTTATATGTTGATTATTACGACAGTTAGAGAATGGCACAGGCTTGAGAAAGTTCTGGGTTAAATTGGAAATTATCGATTACAATAGAAATGGAGATAAACTGAATTGGTTTAGAATATATCCAGTAATAGAAGTCATCTGATGTCCAAATATTCTAAACCTAAATAACTGCGTTGTTTCTGGCTGTTTATTTATTTAAAATTGCCTAATAAATCAATACCAAAGCAGGACAGTCAATTGGTTAACGGACTATATGTTAACCAACAAGCTTTTTAATGGTTCAAGTCTAAAGTATATTATTATCTATAATAAATCAGAACTTACAGAACAGCCTTTATTTAAGTGAGGCTGAAACCGGTTTCAATACTGTTGGCTTGGGATCATTGAGTTTACTAATACCGATAAGCCAACTTCTGAATAATCGTATTCTTCAAACTTGATACGCGAACTCATAAGCCTTGAACTTAAGTCTTTTAGGTTAAATAATCACTATAGGGGTTAATTTTTCAGCCATAAGAGTAGGATCTGAAATATTCAGTTACCCATACCAAGCATAAACATTCCTTTTTTATGGTCGAATAGTTTCGCTCTGAAGCATTTAACGTTCCGGAAGCAAATGCCACAGAAAGTTCCTTTCCTATTGGTCCTTGGCTTAATATGGCTTCTAATGCCACATTGCTTGCATCTGTTGTTAAGTTAAATTCGCTCTCTTTTTTAAATCCCTTACAATGGTAAGGGGCTTTGTTACCTTTGTAAAGTTGTGAATGAATCTTCTATAATACCCCACTAGTCCGAGGAATCCTTTTAATTTGTTTTGTTGTTTTAGGAATGGGATATTGTTTATTAGCTAATATTTTATCAGGATTCGGTTGGACTCCCTCTGGGGTCGCGATATGCCATAGGTAAGCTACCTCATCTCTTACTTACTTGTTTACATGTTCGTGTTGAAAACGGTTATGTCGTCGAGGTACACTAAGCAGTTCTCTTACTGTATAACTTTCAAAATTAAGTCAATTGGAAAGAAGCCGGCGAGTTCTTGGGCCCAAAGGGCAAGCGCAAATATTCATAGCGCCCATTCTCTGTATTGAACGTGGTCTTGGGAACATCTTCCTCATTCATTTCTATCTGGTGAAATCCAGACGTCATATATAGTGTGGTGGAGTATTGGAACTTATTCCATTTGTCAAGTAAATCGGTGATGTTTGGTAGGAGAAACTTGTCCTCTATGGTTTTCTCGTTTAGCTTTCTGTAATCCACTACAGCTCTTCATGCTTATTGTCCTGACGCATCCAATTTTGGATGGGCTAATTATGTGTTGGTAAAACATCTTCTAAATCTGGGTTTATACTTTTTTATGGATAAATCGATACTATAGGTATTTTTGTGTACACAGGTTTCACATATATAGTTTGAATATGGTGTTTCATCTTTGTAGTAAATGTTCTTGATTGGAAACGTCTGAAAATTCCTTACATGGGTTTAAAATTGTACTTCGTTCCTCTGAATTTAGGTGGTCCAAACGAATTTTGGTTAAAACTAGGTGAGATGGAGATGGTTCACTAAAGTGATTAAGATCAATGTTTTGGATTTGCTTCAAATTACTCCGTCACAAGTGGTTCTGAGAAGTCTAGAATAATAGTATTGCATGATTTATTTAAAAATATTGTAATTGCATGTCCATCTTTTGCAATGCATAAATATTCAAGTATCTCGTATTTCTCTATTTTCCATAGACCTTTATACTTTTATAACTTGCTGACTACAGTCACGTAATTAAACTCCGACCGAGTCTTGCACAACATTTCTTCAATGATTGAATTAAATTTTTAGGCATAGCAAAGGTCAAAACTATTTCACACTTTGATGTTAGGTTGCAACCTTTCACCAGGTATAACATCTGTTTCGTAGAAACTGTTAAATAATGAATATAGTTTTTTAATATCCCTCCTTAAGCAGTTTTGATGTTTCTGCGCCAACTTCACTTGGGGTATATGTTCTACATTTTTCCAATCATGTTAGGGAAATTTTAATGAATATAGATCGTTCAGGGTGCAACGCTGTTATTTTTAAACTCAATTATTTCTATATACAACGAAGATCTATAACGTATATATTTTTAAAATGATGGCCCAGTTAACGTTAACAGGCTGCTAAAAAATTCCAACTGGAACAGAAGTTACGGAAAATTTTAAAAATTTTATTTAGAAGATATTAAAAGTTTCTATTCTATGCACGTCCACCTTATGCAACAATACTGTGTAAAAATAGAACAAACTGTATAATAGAATACACGCCGAATTTGCAACTATAAGACATCCGGCAAATATGAGGTAAGCAAAATTGTAATTATCAATGCAAATTTAACACCTTTTTAAATGCAAGACGGAATAAAGTGCTTTCGGATTAACGTGCATTTAAATTCGAGCGGGACAAAACCGTTTATTTTGATCTTATATTATGCGACCCCATCCAAAGTGTGCCTCGAAGAGCTGGTAATCGGGTCAATTGCAAATTAGCAGAGGCAGAACGCAACGCTTCACAAAATACCGCCGCGACGGATTAAGCGTCATTAATTACTCTTTATTTTATTTAAAATGCATCCTGTTACAAATTCTAAATAAATTATTCTAACGAACTAGTATACTAATAAGCTAAACGAATTATTGCATATTAGTTTTATTCATAATCTTTACATAATTGATAAACTAGTGTAGGATGCCATTCTAGTAAAGCTAATAAATCAAGGAGAAAGTAGCTCCTTAAAATTAATTTTTCCAACGAATGCTTCAATAGTTTTCATTAGCAAACACTTTAAATCCCCTAGGGCATATTCAAACGTACAAAGACCATGGCAAAGAGTTTTGAAATCAAAATCGTACCAATGCATTTAATCCTTATGTAGATCATGAATCATAATTTCAGAAAAGTGGAGCAATAGTTATTTGAGTAATTAATGCAGAAAGTGTAAAATTGTTTCTTTAGTTGCAATCGTGCTGAGTGCAACAACTATGCTTTTTTCCAACATTTTTTCTACGAACGAGATAAATTTTTTGTTAGAGCAAGGGTCAAAACAATTTCACACTTTGATGCGAGGCTGCAACCTCTCATGATGTATAAAACTTCTTTTGCAGAAAGTGTTAAATAATAAATCCAGTTTTTTAATATTCCTCCTTAAGAAGTTTTTATCTTTCGGCGCCAATATCCGTATGTAAACTTTTGACAAAACATGCCGCATGCTCTAAGCATATACAAAACTTCATTAAATTGCAAAAAATACTAGCTTAAATAATAATTTCCAACAAATTAATGCTAAAGAGTTTTAAATAGCAAATAAATAAAAAAGGGCGCATTCAAATGTAGACCGATAACGGTAAAGAGTTTTCCAATGAAAATCATATCCCTGCATTTATTCTTTATAGATATCACGAATACTTATTGTAACTATTTTCGGCAAAGCAGAGCAATAGTTATTGTTGTAACTAGTTCAAAGGGTGTATATTTGTTCGACCCTCAATAATGCTGAGTGCAACAAGTATGCTTTTTGCACATTAAATTTAATTTTATTAAATTTTTGTTGAAGATAATTTTACAATATGAGAAATATTACTAACCTTTAGAATAGTTCTGACAATAAAATAAACAGTTTAAAATTATGATATATTTCATAAAACTAGATACCTATATAAATTTTTTGAGTTAATTTCAGTTCTAATATCACAGTTAGAGCAATTTTCTATGATAGCTGATGAACAAACTTCATTTCCACTATGAAATGTTAATTTTATTTTCGCGAAAGGTACTAAAAATCCGGTTTTAAAATCAATATTTGCCTGAAGTAATTTAACGTTATCTAGACCTAGAAAACCATGCAATTTAAAGATACAATTTTAGAGTTTAAGGTTTTGGCAAATTGAACATTTTGGAAGCGGCACTGTGTCTCTAAGCTAATTTTTTTAAAACTGTACTGGATCATTGCATATGGAATGTGGGAGGAATTGATGAAGAATGATGGTTGGTTGAGCAGGAATCATTTAGCAGCTTTATGTCGTATTCTTCTTCTTCTTTAAGTGCCGTGTTCTCTTCGAACGTTGTCGTAAATTCTTCAGCCACGATATTCTTCGACGACCGGGTCCTCTTTTGCCTTCGATTTTTCCTTCTATTATTAATTTGAGAAGTTCGTATTTTTCGTTTCTGAGAATATATCCAAAGTACAGCAACGTAGTACTCGAGTGCGAACGGAGAGCGACAGACTTCGGCTACTCAACACGGATTTCATTTTTACCAATGATGCTCTGACTTGTTCAATTCGGGCACGAATCTCCTGCATTCTATCCCAGTTCTCGTTGACCTAGCATCCAGGATATTTGTATGACTCAATGCGCTCGATCTGCTGGCTATGCACCTGCTGAATACCTCCTCCAACTTGGTTCTTATTAATAACCATCCATTTGGGGTTTTTCGATGTCTAAATTTAATCTAAATTCTGCACTATTAGTTGCCACCTGGTCAAGTATAATCCGAAGACCCCCAGCGAGTCCGCGATTATAACGGTGTCGTCAGCGTACCTAAGGTTGTTTATGTTTACGCCATTAATGGAAATTCCTTCAGGACAGCTTTCCAAGGCATTTTGTTGATCTACCTCAGTTTGTGCAGTTTTGTACCAGTAGAGATTTGCGATTATTTTGAGGTCTCTATCATCCAGGCCCACGTCTTTAAGGATTTTCATAAGCTTTTCATGTTGCACCCCATCAAAAGCCAACTCGTAGTATATGAAACAGGCATAAACAGGAACAGCAACATCCCTGCACCTCTGAACCAACAGCTGGATACCAAACAGTGCCTCTCTCGTGCCGAACCCTTTATGAAAACCGAACTGAGATTCGCCCATAAAGTACTTGGATTTTGCATATATTCTCTTATGGATCATCCATAGGAAAATCTTAAGAAAGTGTCTCATCAAGCTGACAAGCCGGTAATCGCCACATCTTTTTGCCGAGCTCTTTTTGGAAGCGTTACAAATGTTGATTGAAGCCAGTCGGAAGGAATGACCCCCGATCGGTAGACCATATTGAAAAGCTTCACTATCACGTTCAGTGGCTCCTCATTCTCTAAGATTTTAGTAGCTTCCGAGGAGATTCCATCTAGATCTGCAGCTTTTCTATTTTTTGATAAGAGACTGCATGCTGGACTTCTTCCTTAGTTATATCAAGCCCTTCGCATGTATATTGTTCGGGAGAGTGCGATCTTTCATCTTGAAAATGGTTTTTGATATAGCTACACCACTCTTCTACTTTATGGTTAGCGTCGTATTCTGGAAGGGTAATATATGACAATGCACTAGAATGTGTCGGGTTTAATAAAATAACTTAAGTCAGGTTGTCGTACGGGGTTGCTCATCTTCCCCAACTGGATCAGTTGATTGATCACCTTGGATTTGCAAAGATAAAGATTCCGTTTCATACGGTTTATTAGTAATGTTTGACCGATAGCTAGGGAAGTAATTGGGTGAAAGGTCTTCGATAATTTCTTCCTACTCATTATCTGATTCATGCGAATAATATTAATAATGTTGGTCATGAGCTCGGGTGCACTTCAGCATTATATAATTCTTTGAATGCATATTTTGATTGAGATTGAAATGATGATGGTTGACATCTAGAAGTTATTACAATGATTTGAGGTTTTCTTGATCTAGGACCAGAAGGGCAAATGTTCATTGGTTGTGATTTTGGTAAGCTTTTATTTTGGTTAGGTCTAAAACCGTTTGTTTAATTAGGTCTCCCGAATACTGCTGAATTTGTAACAAATTTTCGAGAGGTATTATTGAAATTCGGCATTCTGTTGATTGGCTCTGATAGAAATCTTGAATAAATGGGTCTTGGTGAAAGTAAGTTATTTGGTGTAAGGGAATTAAAATAAGAAAAACTGAGGTTTGGTTAATAAGGGGAAAATAATGAAAGTTTTTAGAATTGGTTCCTTGGGACTGTTTAAATTTATTTTTATGGTGCTGAGTTATTGGCTTTGTCAAATTCTGAAAATAAAATTCCCTTTACAAATTGCAAAGCCTCTATTAAAGTTCTAGGGCATATGCATCGTATGGTTGTACCTAAGGGTTCTTTCAACCCGGAAAGAAACGTTTTTAAAGCAAGTTCGTTATATAAAGGTTTCTCTAAAGCCGTTCCGTCTTTCGTATTATCATGAACATCAATCTATGGACAAAGTAAATTTGAAATGTGGAGAACCCGCTCGTAAAACAGGCTCGGTTTTTCATTTGGATGTTGCCTCAATATAACTAGTTCCTATTCAAACACGATTAATTTTTTTAGTCTGCAAAATTTCACCTTTTTGTATTTTTTAATCATCTCATGTAGCGACATTTTGTATGTTTACTACAATTTTTACAGCGCCACTTAGTTCACCAATTAATCCATTCACCACGTAAGTATTTTGAAATTAAAAATTTATCAATCAGCGTTTCACAAATTGTTAGATAACGGATTCAATCGTTAGGATTCCCTAAACTTCTGGTACCCATTTTATATATCAAGCCTAAACTGAGCCAATCCAGGATTTTCTAAAATAACACTTAAGGTTAAATCACTGTTATTTTATATGCTCTGAGTAGCAGAAGTTGAACTTAAATTATTAATAAAAGCTCTTGAAATTGATTCTTGAACTATTTTCTTTAAAACGAGTTGAGATATGCTTTTATTATTTTCTAATGTTCAAACTTATTTGAGATAGTCAGTTGGAGGTGTTATTTAAGGTGTTATTTAATACGTCAATAATATCCCCTAAATCTGATATCAAGAATCGACAAAATTACACTTACATAAAAAAAGAAGAGCCACGTTGGACATATTCCACCATAACGAAAGCTATTTGGAAGGCATTATGGTCCTCTCCGAATTTGATAGTCGTTGCAAAATCACCCGATGCTTCGGTAATTTCCCAGTGAATTCTAATTGTTATTCAGCGATTGCATACTTGAAGAAACACTACCCCGAAAAATTCAATATAAACTCGAATTAGTTCTCAGGTTAATCGAACCCGCCACGAACCTTTCGATCGTCAATTAATCGTGAAAGGAAAGCCCCTCTGCTATAGATTGACTTTTGACGATCCTACTGACTGCGCCAAAGTTAACTAATACCGATAGGCCAACTCCTTTTTAAGAACTAGAAATTAAATTTGATATAACAATGTCTGCGACAATATTCTCTATTGCCTCCTTGTTACAATGAAAAATTAATTCATATTTTTATTATTATTATTTCATATTACACGTGAGTTATAAGTATTAACACAATAGTGAGTTATGTATGATTTAGGACTGTTGAGTATAAATAAAAAACCCAGTTTCGAAATTATGTCAAACTTAAGAATTATTTATATCAAGCCCCATGTCAAGAAGTTAGTGCAGTCAAGTCAAATTATCGATCACCTCATTTTAATTAGCCTTTCCAATCATTAGAGCGTATTTTTTATTTGGACTTTTCTTTGGATCTTTTCAGTTAAAGCAATCTTCAAAATATCCTTCTATGACGCTTGCAGGTGTTCACCCAATTGATGCTTCGAGGGGCTCATACTTTCCTTAACGTCTGTCACAAGTAATGCTGAAGACCATAAGCAGGTGCATTTGTGAGCCCCAGATAGGCAGCAGTTCTAAATGGATTTTTAGATAATATATTGATTCAGTCCTTTTTCTGTTTCTAAAAAGTTTGCGGTGTTTATCTGTTCCCTTAAAGCCGCGTATTTTTATACTATTCAACCTTATTTACCGGAATTCTCTTCTCTACGATAAAAAAAAAACTGCGAGAAGCTTGGTCTTGCTATCTAATATTGACACATAAATATTCATTACTTTTATAACAAGCACAAAATTAACTCCACCAGTCCATATATTTTATCTGTAGGGATGTCAGTTTAATATCAAATTAAAATTAGTTTTCGAAGGGCGGTAACTGTTCTTATCTCTCGTACATTAGTGAGAATATAGAATTTTATCTTATGGGCCCTTATTAATAATGTCTCTTTAAGTTTCAAGCTTTTGATGATTTGTCGGATTAAGATGTCTCCCAACCAAACAATTTCGAGACGTATGAGAAAATTGTTTTTGCTCCAAATTATTGAAAGCATTTATGTATCCGTAATATCCATAAGAATTAAATGCATGAAGTTCTCAAGTCAATAATAATTTTATTTCAAAACTCTTAACCGTAATCGATTTAGATTTGAAGACGTCCAAGTGGAGTTTTTGTGAATTTGGTGCTTAAATTATGAAAACGCAATTATTTGGTTAACCACCGGATTGGACGAACACCATTTATACAAATATATAGGTTATATAAACTATTTATTTCATTACAATCGTATTGTCACTGTCTGCAAATATAATGCAGGGATTTCCCATATTTATTGCTGGTTTGCATGACTCAACCAGAATTACCTGGAGCCACAGTACTTCCAATGGATTCTCACGTCGTCGTAGTAATTACCAAAAACAAATTTGGTTGATACCAAAGCATATTGTTAAATCTATGTTGCCTATAAGTCAAAAGCCAGGTGAGCAGTGTTACGTCGCTGTTAAAGCTTTACATGCTGACAGATGCACAACTGAATACAAAGTTGGCATTTAAAATGTATGGTAAGTAGCCTTACAAAATAATATTCTTTGGGCTTCCAGGCAATGATTCCTGTCACATTCTCACCCAGAGCGATATAACCTACAACAAAACAAGGGCACACTTAAAATATTTGTCGTACTCCACGTATACGGCAAAAGTTTATTACGCTGCAAATGAAATAAAGAACTTTACACAACTCATTGCGGACAACTTGGCTCATAATTCTTTACAGGAACGGGAAGGTATATTTAAGGGTTTTTGCTGCCTGATAAAGTATAAGCTCCCTGAAAAATATATCTCATAGTTTTATTATTTAATGGATAAGCTCAATTAGAGTCTAGAAAGAAAATTCGCTGATATATCGTTTATCTTTTTTCATTCATTCCTATAAGATACACTGGGGGGTAAGTCGTGATATTTAAAAGATACCAAACAGAGGCAATAATTCACAATATGTGGTTTGCTACTGGCGAGGACGACACATTGCGTTTTTTATCTATAGATAACGACAACACAATTATACATCTCGAAGAAATCACGCATGCCTCAAAGTTCTAGCGCGGTGTCATATACGACAGATAGCAAATAACAAATAATACCTTCGACGGAAGTCGAAGTTTCTTGACTCCCCAGAATAGCACTCAAAAAAAAGTAAAAATTATTAACCATTAATTACCATATACGAATATAAGGCAGCTTTAGATTTTGACATATCAGAGATACGCCATTTTACCTCGGGTTCTTATCTAACCCAGGCACCTGGTTCTTGTTTGAACCAAATTAAAGCAATGTTAACATTTTTTATGAAAGTGTAAGGTTGATTGAATTTTCCAACCGCACCTTTTAGCGTTCACCACACAAACGACTCAGATAATATATTCGCTAGTAAGTTATAGAAAACTCTTTCAAATTTATCCAAATTTACGACATTTCGGCCTTTAAGCCCCAACCTAGAAACTCAAAATTATGTTATGTTAATAAAAATATATTTTTTCAAAAGCTGTGTAATGAACGGTTACTGAAATTACAGAGCAAGAAAAAATTAAAACACTGGCATACATAAAAATGCCCATTGCTAGTTCTAATCTGTCTGAGCGGAGTTCGCTAACCTCAAAGCATCATTAATGACACCAGAAGAAAGGAGGCGGTTTACTGCAATAAATGCGAAGCTCTTTTCCATGCATTAATTTAAATATTTTGCATGCAATTTGCATTTTAGACAATGTGTTACAGCTCATATCACAGACCGGCTGCAAAACTGGAGCGACGAATGCTGTGCTTGACAACTTTATTAGCTATTAAAGACTCACCGTGGAAATGCAAATTATTTCTGAATGAAATTTAGAAGAAGTATTTGACGTCACACGAATCTGATCTATGCTGTGAGCTGTATTAGTAGAATGCTTGTATATATTTAAAAATTCCATTTTATGCTCTTCTCTGGTGACAAAGTGAGCGTACACTTTTGCTTGAATCTCCACTAATTTTAATGTAACAGCGGCAGATTTGCAGCACTGGTGAGTGGTGCGAAATAATCTCTCGCAACTGTGAGTAATAATTTATTTATTTACTCAACGGGCACGGCCCAATCAGTAGAAAAAATACAATGCAGACACTTAAATGTAAATACAACTAGTCATTTAATTAGAGTAAAAGTAAGTAATAAAACTGTACTGTTCCAGCACTATCTGTTCCTTAAACATAATTTCAATGAAAAAGAGATCCAATTCGACCTCATTTGCACTTCTCATAATTCTATTAATTACCGTATGTTCTCCATAGCAAGTTCTATGGTGTTGAAGGTCGAAAGTTTTTTTTATCCTTAAGGGACGAGGAGGAACGTAAAAGCTTAGTTCACTGAGCGGTCCTGGGCAATCAACAGAACCACGCACAATTTTATATGCCATAACCACATCAGCATTCCTCCTTCTCACACACAGACTCTGCATACCGAGCCCTTGTTCAAGCTCCATGAAGTTGATGCTTTCAGATGGTATACCCTTCATAAAAGCAATGTATTTAATAAACCTCCTCTGTAGAGATTCAATCTTATCTATGTGTTTTAGAAAGAATAGATACCAAACAGTAGTCGCACATTAAAGCTGAGGTCTAACTAGTGATACGTACAATTGCTTCACAGAATTCACATCCATGAAATTTCTAGTATTTCTCTTGATAAAACCCAGCATTCTGAGTGCCTTTTTACAACAAGCTGAAATGTGCTCAACAAATTAGAGCCTAACATCAAACAACACTTCTAAGTCCCTCACAACATCAACTCTGTCCACAGGTTCACCGTCAAGGAAGTATGCATCCTGCGCAACCGTCAAGGATCTGCTAAACTTAATGTATTTACACTTTCCAATATTCAAATGCAGTTTATTGATTGATATTGCACCAATCGTGAAACCTATCAAGGTCTTCCTGCAACTTAAGCCTACTACTGTCATCAGCCTGAGCCAAATATATTTTCAGATCATCCGCAAAAAGTATAAACTCCGAATTGAGGAAACAGTTTTCTATGTCATTAATGAAAACGTTAAATAGAAATGGTGCAAGATGTGCTCCTTGGGGAACGCCAGAAGTCACCCTGATTACCTCTGATGTACTGCTGATCAGCCTGACAGTCTGTACCCTGTCAGACAAATAGGATTTCATCCATTCCAACAATGATCCGTGTATACCAGCATCAAAGAGTTTTCCCAATAATATCCCATGATCCACCCTGTCAAAGGCCTTGGAGAAGTCGGTTTACACAGAGTCAACAGCATGTCCTCGCTCCAAAGCCCAGACAATGTAGTCATGATAGACAAGTAAGTTACTCGTTATGGATCGACACTCGCAAAATCCGTGCTGAATGGAGATAACGTTCCTAAAAGAAGCCTTCAAGAAACCAGCCAAGATTGATTCAAGTAATTTAGGTATCAGCGACATGATGGTTATCGGGCGATAGTTTACAACTTCATCCCTTTTGCCGTTATTCTTAAATATGGGCTTTATATATGACTGTTTCCAAGCATCAGGAAAAAATCCAGAAGAAAGTGATAAGTTTAAAAGTAGCCAAAGTCGTCTGGAAAGTGGAAAAGCAGTATGTTTCCAAAATAAGGCCGTCAAACCATCAGGCCCAGGACCCTTGCTCAAGTCGATACCAAAAAGTCGATCATAAACTTCATTAATCCCAATGCTAAACGAACCAATACTTACACTCGAGGAGACAAACATATCCTTCTCTCGAGCAGTCCCTCCAACACCACAGTCTGCGTATACAGATGCAAAATATCGAGCAAACATGTTGGCAATATCATTTGCATCCGAGGTTACAGTGTCATCCAACTTTATAATCCCCGGGATGCCCTGATCATTATTTTTGTTTTGAATGTAAGACCAAAAAAATTTTGGGTCATGGATATACTTTGCTCAACACTGCAAAGGTAACACTGTTTAGCCCGTTCCTTACATAGATGCCTGAGATCACGAAATATGTTATAATCATCCATTGATCTAGTCATCTTGTACTTCCTTTTTCTTAAAAACACTATGCTTGAGGTCGTCAGTAAACCAGATAGGAACCTTAAAATTATTCCTTACAACAATCCTCGGTACATGAGTATCAATACTTAAAATTTCGTAAAATCTAGAAACAGCAACATCGACATCACAGTATTTAAAAACATCATCCCACACAACATTAATTAAAAAATTATTAATTAAATAATTGTAATCACATTTCTTAAAATCATATAACATGTTTTCGAACTCTAATGGCACATAGTGGTCATAAGTTCTTAGGCCAATCAATAGAGCTGGATGGTGACTGTCACATGGAGTCAAGCTAAAATCATAACATACAGACACAGATCCAGCACTACCCGCAAAAATCAAGTCCAGAAACACTCCGTTAGCATTAGGAACCGTATTAATCTGGCTTAACTTAAGAAAGGAGACAGTGTCAAGCAAGACATCCGCCGCTGCACTGCGATTTCTCACCAGATAACCAAGTTCTTCATTCTCATCCAGTATCCAGTCAATTCCAGGGAGGTTGTAGTCACCTACAATGTAGACATGGTCTTCGTTGTGCAGGCCCAAGATTTCCTCAATAGCATCACAGTGACTCTGGTAGCAGTCAACATCACTTTGTGGAGGCAAATAAACAGCACATAATAAAATTTTCTTTTTATTCTTTAAAGTGACCAGTACCCAAAGCTCTTCCAATTGTTTATTGTTGTGACATTGGATATAAAGCTTTCTAGCAGATATGTGCCTGGAAACTGCAATCAAAACTCCTCCCCCACGAGATTTACCCGTCGCCTCGCAGTCACGATCTTGTCTAAATATCTGGTAAGCCATGCAACCAAGCTCAGGGTCACTAATATCTGAAGTGAGCCACGTCTCTGTAAGCATGATAATGTCATACTGGGTCAAGGAAACATTAATACTAAAGTCCGCCAGCTTTGCCCGAAGTCCACGAACATTCTGGTAGTAAATTGTTACTTCCTTTCCCGGTGTCCCGGAGTTGACAGAAAATTTGCCAAGTCTTCATGTCTAGGTATATTAGTTTTAGGGTTTCTGAAGTTAAATCTCCTAAATATAACACCAGGCCAGAAAGATGGTTTCAACAGAATGTCATGGTTTTGGTGTTCTACTCTTATTTTAAAAGCCTTGGATCTACCCTTGGTTGGAAGCTCTTCGATAGAAAATTGATCATTAGGCAATTTAGCCTTGAACTCTATCTATTCAGACACAATGTCAGGCGTAACTGAATCGGCAACCTTACCTATGTACAACCACATTTTCCTTCCTTTTAAATACATACCTTAGTTATCAACACTTTTACAAAACATTGCGTTTCTTGTAACGTCGCAAATATTACTAAATACAGTATTGCGATTTTCTCCTTTTACTGGCCGATTTGTGTTATCGATATTCTCGCTACCTTATTTCTCGCGACCTTACTTCCGGTGTTCGAACCTACTCGATGGAGACATCCGTTTAGTGCGCCACTTGACAGATGTAGTATATATTCATTTTCGAGAGAAATCGCAGGCCTTCCCGTCTGGAAGCTCCACGCGTTCAGACAGAGAAAAGTGGCCAAAATTATCGTGGTTATTTTTTACCATTCGGTCTAATTACCGCCTGCTTTCAAAGCGGAATTATTCGGCAAATATGCTACCCAGTTTAGTTTCCGGAATTATCGGTCATAACGTTTAATACTGATATTTGAGGAATAGTATAATAATTGCCATTTCTAGGAAAAATGTTTTTTTTACATATAAGTACGTCTACCTTGGAAAGTGAAAATTATTTTTAATTTAATTAGGGATATACCGTGGGGCATAAGATTTTTGGCTACGTTCCGTGAGACCTTTTGTGGGACAGAAAGGCTACCTCCCGTGAGTTCTTCTGTAAGATGGAATTCCTTCTGTGAGGTAGAATGTCAAGCTGACCTAGCTAATCCTGCCGTCAGTTAGCAGTAACGAGGCATTTTTTTCTCAGGATGATTGATCATTTGATTGATCATTTCATCTTATTAAATTAACTTGAGCGTCAGTTTGGTTTCTCCGATTGCTTAGTAAAGCTTTTCAGCTCCTACCTGACTGACCGTTCCTAGTATGAGTCGATTGAAGGTTTTAAATCTGCTTGTTTTACTTCCACCTCGGGAGTTTCTCAAGGTTCTAACCTGGGTCCCCTTCTATTGAACATATACATTAAGGACCATATGGACCTTATCACTATGCTCACCTGCCAAAGGTTAGCATATTATGTAGATGACATAATGCTATTTTCCTGTATAAATTCCGCTGCGGATTGCGCTCTGTTGCAGTCGAATACCGTTATTGTAAGCCATTGGTGCCGCCTGAATATACTTATGCTACCAGCTACTTCCGCATTAATAATCCACTTATCGTGAATTACTTCGCTAATGTGACAACTCTTGCCAGGACTAGCAGTTTTAAAGATCTTGAAGTCACCTTTGATGATAAATATTCCTTTATTCCTTACATTGAAGACGCTGTCTCAAAAGCATCATGGATGCTGGGTTTTACAGTAATGAGATTTATCCAATATATACCTTTACCTGACTCTCGGTCATGTCTTATCGTATTTGAGTAATTGAAATTGTCACTTATTCTCTTTGTCGAGTATTTTATTTTCACTTTGCTTAATATAATATAGTATTACCTTAATTGATAAATATATCGATAATGCCTTCGTGATTATCTGATTTACTTGTGTATTATACATATTGACTTGAACCATAAGTTCAAGCTGTTCACCTCATAGCTGTGCACGAGTTTACTTAGCCGCAATTTGCAAATTTTAATTTTCGCTTTAAAGCTTGATCGAACTGAGCTCATTTCGTTTTTTTTTCTTTTTTAGCCATTTACTTCATTGATTAATGTGTCTATTGACTTTTTATTGACATAACGATATTATTGCTGCCATGAGATTCATCTAGCTTAGTTTTGTTTAATGACCATTTCATTTATACCTGCATATATTTACCGGCTACTAATAACTATACTTATTTACTTTAACGCATATTTTATTGATTTAGTATAAAGCTAGTTTAGTAAATTACGGCCTTTATAGTGTCTCGTGATGACTGCATTTCAAACCTTTAAGAATGCAACGTCTAGTTGGGATTGTTGTGAAATAGGTATTGGCGATATTAATGTTATAAGACCTAGGTTAGAACATAGTATCTTTTTTGTTTGATTTATTATACTGATATTATAGGTGAAATTACTTTTTTAGTTTAACTTTAAATTAACCGGAGATAAAATTTAATTTTCCTGAAAGGATTTGTGTAAGTTTTTCCTAGTTTAATAAATAGTTATTTGGAGTCCCGATATTTATTTTGGTAAGTTAGTATCAACCACAACAATGATTAGTTATCCTAGGTATTCAACTGAAAGGGTTCCAAGCTTCGAGTCAAGAACCGTTCAGCTTCCGAAAGAAATATATATTTATTAAATGTCGCCAAGAGAAAATATTGAAAGTTTCTAGGTTCGTCCTTAAATATTTAGATGGTGAAATTTTATAAACTCCGACCTCTTTATAAGAGTTTTCCTTATGTTACTGGCTAATATATTAACTAATTCAATGCGGTTTGCTCGGTAAACGCTACAAAGCGCTGTTGGTAAATTAGTCCAACTTTGTACATTTCGTTAAATATTTCAACGTTGCTTTAGCCTAGTTAGTTAAAAGAACTAGATGAGAACACAAATTGAAAATTACAAAATGATGTTTTCTTTCAACCTGAGGATAATTTTGAGAGATTGATGTGCAAAATGGTTATCAATGATTCGTGTAATATAAATTGATATTTTTAAAACACTTTAATATAATTTTATTACGACTAAAAAATGGCACAGGATCATTCATTATTAGCTCATGTTCTTTCAAAACTAGGATAGAACCAATTAAATAAAAATCAGGAAAAGACGTTGCTCAAGCTATGAGAAAAATTTTAGAGTGGTGAAAATGTCACAAAAAACCTTCAAACTGATATGGGAAAAGAATTCTTCAACAAAGATTTTCAAAAGTTAATGGTATATCGTAGTTATTATCAAATACTACAAAAATAATTATATCCAAGATATTGGATTTTCTCTTTAACCTCCAAGTGTATCTTTTCCAACTTCTAGTTTTATTTATCTTTACAAACCTTTTTTCTTATTCTATATACCTTTTTGTACTGCTTATTAGTCTTCCTAATTGTATTCCTATCTCCTTATTGTTGTAGATATGCTGTACATTGATGTGGAGGTTTCATTTTTGTCAGGCAAAAGTCGCCTATTTCTCCACGGCAATTGTAGCGTTACAACAGTTTATTTGACAAACTCATAATTGGTCTTTGTATATGCACTTGGGTTTTATTATACATAATTTCCGAGGTTTTTGAGTGCCTCTTAGTTTCGCATATATTGCTTTACTTGTGTACTTGTACCAAATTTAAATTTATCATAGGTTGTTCGACTGCGAGACGATGAAAAATTGCGGCCACAAATTTCATAAATTTTGCTTCAACAGAAGCGAAAGGACGTGCAGCGTTTGTGATTAATCTTTTTATTATTTAAATAAGTGTAACATGTTTTATATTTGGTACAATCTTGGTACTTTTTCTATGTTGGTGTTTTTTTTTAATTCGAAAATTTTATATAGAACCTTGCCTAATTTGTGACGCTATTTATACTACCTATAGGGGCCTTAACAAACTCCGTAGGTGGGTGTCGAAATAT
This sequence comes from Pissodes strobi, assembly GCA_016904865.1. Classification (NCBI taxonomy): domain Eukaryota; kingdom Metazoa; phylum Arthropoda; class Insecta; order Coleoptera; family Curculionidae; genus Pissodes; species Pissodes strobi. The sequence continues at coordinate 135,948 of MU183642.1, read as the reverse complement.
AAACGGCACAACGAAACACCTCTCGAACTCTCGATGGCAATTAACCAATATTTGACTAATTTAATATATATGTGAACTGATCTCAATCTCATGTTGATTTTTTATTTTCTTTCATTGTACCTACGTCCTCCTCTCTGTAGCTTTAATGAATTGCCCAACTGTATGTATGGGAACTTTTTCTGCTTTACGTGTTAGACTGTAGACATATTTCAACGGGAGAAAAAGAGGATTGATTGAATTTAGCCTTGCCATATATGAAGTATAGTGACAATAAATCATAATTGAATATCTTGGATAATACGACGAAATGCTTGTTTATCCTAAGCTATATCTACATATCAGTAATGAAAGAGAAAACAGTTGATTAAAAAAAAATGAAAACATTTAAAAAAAGAACTGTAAGCAGCGATAAAATTTGGAAAGGACGTTTGATAACTTTAGCTGCACACTTCTTTCATTCATGATGATTTATATACTCTTTCCCTGTTAGGGTCAATACATTTGTTACATTGTTATTAGAAATCTTCATAAGAATAGAGAAGATCCAGAAACGCGTCCGTTTAAATTTCACTTACACTGCTCCGAAATATTCTGAAATTTCTTTAAAACGCCAAATTTAAGATCTCTTTTCCGGCATGTTCGATTTCTCTTCCTCTTCCATAAATTTCCTACATAAACTGCTGAGAATATAAAAAGGGAAATTGGTTGCCAAATATATTCAGGGCAGCTTAGAAAATATTTCCCTAGGTCCTTTCTGTTCAATATTTCACACTTTAAAAATCCACGCTGCATACGAAATTTATCTGGGTAAAACAAAATATGCTATCATATATCTTTTAAAATGCAAGCACTTTTAGAGTTCTTTTATTATATAACGAGAAAAAAGGCACCGAAACATGTTTATGCCACACAAAGCGAAATGTGCAACTTTTAAAATTTTATAAAATGGAATAAAGAAATATTCGCATTCCCGGCGCGGCGATACTTTGCACGGACTGATAAAACTTTTAATAACCTAACTTTTAGTTGGAAATGACAGAAAATATATATTTTACTATTTGCACTTCGATAATTTGTCGTTTTATATTCTAAAAATGATTTATTCAATGTGAGGATAGCAATATTCTTAAGCATCATCTCTCGAGATTATTTTAACAACATTCACATGGGATCATTTAGATGACATTTTTGTCTTGTTTTCGTTTTCATTATATGGTTTTGATTTTGTTAGTTCAGATCTAGCATACTGAGTTACATTATGAGGAGAGATCAAAATTGTATAAATCAAAGAATACATTTTAGACAATTTTCTGGATTTGGAATAATTTGTAAATATTGTCTGGTGCATATCTGCTGCTAAGACATTTTAGCAAGTCTTTGCAATTAGTATTCGTCTCCTGTAAGGTTGTAAATGTTACAAAATCCAGTAGTGCGATTTTTTCCTTTTACTGGTCGATTTGTGTTATCGATACTCCCGCTACGTTACTTCTTGCCACCTTAATTCCGGTGTTCCGAGTAGCTCGAAAGATGAATCCGTTTGGAGCGCCACTTGAAACATGTGGTATATATATTTTTTGGGAAACTGGCAGCCCTTCTCGTTTGGACGCTTAAAGCGGTAGACAAAGGTATCCAAGATTATCGTTGTTATTTTTGACCATCAGGTCTAATTACCGTCTGCTTTTGTAATGAAATTAAACGGCAAACATACTGCTAGGTGCAGTTTCTGCAATTCTGCAATAAAGACGTTTAACGACTATTGTGGTTACCCTTTCTATGAAAAAATGTTCGTTACATGTTACTGTGACTATATTGAAAAGTGACAATTATTTATAATTTAACTAGGGACATTTCGTGAGATCTACGTGAGGGGACGGATTGCATTCCTTTGGGACTGACGTCTGTCAGCGGCCTTTCTATACCGATCTAGCGAGTTCCTGATGTCATTTAGTCGTCCCAAGGTCTTTTGTCAAGGTGATAAGACCACATGGTAAAGACGTACCTTCGCAGGAAACGCCAGTGTCGGCAAATCTGCAAGATACAAGTAAAATCTGCATTGTTTCTTATTACCGACCTATTGATGTTATCGTTATATATCATTTCGATTAATGAATTTACAGTTAAACAACTGTAGGTAGTTTGCTTTCCTTCTCGTATGCATTATCGTTATATATCATTTTGATTATTGAATTACCGTTAAGCGACTGTAGGTCGTTTGCTGTTTATATTGTTTATATTATCGTTATTTTATTACTGATCTTGCCGCTTTGCTTATCTAACTTACCTTTAAATAGCTTAGGTTATCTATTATCGTTTACCATACCTATTACCGTGGCTGACAGCTTTCGTTTAAAGAATTTACTGTTAAACGATCTACTTTCTTATATCTACCTATTTTCAATACTTCCCGTTTTTGTTTAAGGAACTCACCGTTCTTGCTTATCGAGTTTACCGATAAATAGCTTTAGGATATATTTTATTAACTATCATATCTATGCTTGTTTCTTACCATATTTCCTTTAGATGATATTTATTTTTACTGTAATTATCATGTTTGATGTCATCTCTGGTAGTGAATTTATTTTGCTAATGTCCTGATCAATAACTCATTTATTTTTGCTGTAATTAACCGCATTTAAGCACGCCACTGGATAAAAATGCAAGCCGCGTAAGAATGTAAAAGGCATGCGGCAGTTTAACGTTCCATGATTCTAGAATCGGCGGTTCGGAATTCTCAACCGACGATATCCGACTTTCCAATCGCGCAAAAATGAACGCCTTTGATTGGTTAAAATTATTAAAATTAGTTGCAGTTCAGATCCCGGAAAGGCAAGAACCAAGAAATCACTTTAGTCCAGCGCCATCGTTGATCTTCAGGAATCCTAGCGGAACTACGAACTCATTCATTTAGCCCCTAACCCCATATCTCTGAGGAACTTATGAGATTTTCCGAGATTTTTGGTCACTGGGGACTAGGAAGATTTTGCAACCTCAGGACAACCAAATTTTTGACAATCTCGAAGAAAGGACTACTCTACGAAGCTTACGGACGAGCCAAAGAAGCCCCGAAGCGGAAGAAAAGCACTCTCAACTAGTACCGAATCAGCCTTCTACCGAATTTATCGAGTTTTTCGGAGTTGGAACTCCAGGACAGAAGAATTTTAGGAGAAAACATATTGAACACAGAAGTTAAGAACTTGAACAACAATTCTCCGAGACCTTCAACTGTAGTGCGCACCCTACAGCAACACCCCGCGAAAAAGGATAGTTACAAGCAACGTGAGTCAGCCTACTTGTTTGGGTCACCCCCATTCCCGTACGTGCTTTTAAGGTCCTTCGTACTAGTCGTAGATAAATATTGGGAGAGGATAAAGCGCGTCGAAGGCTAGTTCGGTTTCGAGAGCCCCCTGACTCTCCCATACGTTTAGCTACTGGGGCTGGGCGCACGCACTAGTATGCTATTTTGTATCTACCATTTGTGAATTTGTTTCACTATAGATTACTCTATTTAATATTTAAGTTGCCAGTGACATCTATTCACGAATGGGTTTATTTCGTGTTGTTAGCAAATTTTGGGAGCGCAGTACGCTATTTTACACCTACAATTTATGAATTTAATTTACTATAGATTGCTGTATTTAATATTGGGTATTTCTATAGCTTGACGCAGCGTGATTTATAGTGGTAATCACATGATATAAATTATCCAATTAAAACATCGAAAAACATAATTTCTCTAACGTCTTGAATTTTGAATACGGAAAGGTCATCTCGTGTCGAGACGCCGACGACGGGTGAGTGTTAATTTTTTAATCTTGAAATATTTAATTCATCTTGCAATGTATTTGCGGCTATTTACGGGTGAATAGCGAAAAGGCATAGGAGATGAAAAATAAAATAAGGCTTAATCTAAAGAATTCGGGCGCTTTCAAAGAGTGATAAGTTAGCCAAGTGCGTACGGAAGATAAAGAAGTTATACTGTTGCACTGGAGTTATCTCAAATGAAGAATCAAAGGCTATTTATCATTAGTTCGTATACCATACAAAACTAGCACGGCCTCTGAACTGAGAGCCGTGTCCGGGGAGTAGTTTGGTCTAAAATCACACATTAATCCTCAAAAAGTCCCCCTGATCTTCACAAAACATCTGTCAGAAAACTGCCGAGCAGCCTCTGATAAGTTGAGAGGGATTGGCATTTAACACATATCTAACACCGCCCAAAAAGCCATAAGAAACAACGATTTTTTAAAAGCCCTCCTTGAGCAACTTCCGTACGACCCCTCTTAAGGTGATCGTAACCAAAAACGCATGCGGTTCGAGAATCCCCAGAAAACTAAAGACACTAATACGTGTTAGATATTAATTCAAATATCTTAAGTCATTAGTTAGTAATTGTTCATTAGAGAAAAAATCCAAATAAAACTTATTTTTTTTTTCAAAAATGTTAGCTTAAAGTTGAGCTCTCCTAGTACATGTGCTTATCCAGTGAATTGGGTCACATTTTAAGCTATCATTTGACATAGGGATTTATAAGAATTTGATTCCAATTATACAGGGTGTCCCACTTGGAGAGGAACAGATAGATTTAGTGTCCCCCGCTGACTTTTAGCGAGTATATTGGGGACTCCGAGGAATTTATATTAGACCCGGAAGCGTCCTTTGGTTATCACAGGGAATCTGTTTCTAAATTTGTTTCAACTAATAAATATTCTGGGGAAGCTCAAATCGAAGCGGTGCTCCACATAGGGGACCGAATCTACGGCCCCCTACTGGATCTCACCAAGCCGCACGTGACACACAGTACGCCTTGGCCGCTCACTGGAGTGGTTCCGAGGCCAATGCGCTGCCCTTAGGCTACGCACGTGCGCGCGGACGTCAATACCTTTACCTAACTGTAGGTCATCTCTTATCCCATACCTACTGTCGTTATAGTTGACCGTAATTGAGTTATTGAGATTATCGTTGGATAGCTTTAAGTCATTTATTATCTTTGGCGATTTTTTAATTTTGACTTTCCTTATTACCGATATAGTATCACCTCAATTCGTAATGCTTTCGCAATTATCTGATTTACTTGTGTATTATTCTTACTTACCTTAACAATAAGTTTTTACTGTAATTGGCTGTAAGCCTCATGGCGGTACTTTGCTTCGCATAACTGCTATTTGTCACTTTAATTTTTCTCCTTAACCTTGACATCGAGCTGTACTTAATTTGCATTTCTCATAGGTACTTACCTGCTAGGTACGTATATTCTTACTTTATAGAGTAATTCATTGATTTAACAGATCTCTAGTGACGGCTTATTAGTATATTGTTATTATTGCTGACATAAGATTCATTTAGATTAATTTTCTCTAATAAATCAATTCGTTTGTACCTATATATACGTATCGTCTAGATCTATATATATTTAAATACTCGGTTAATTCATTGATTTAGTATGTTTTTGTTAACTTTTTATTGATATAATGATATTATTGCTGCCATGAGATTCATTTAGATTAGTTATGTGTAATAATCACTTCGTTTATACCTGTAGATATTTACCGGCTATATATATACATATTTACTTCACCGGTTATCTTATTGAATCTGTATAAAGTTAGTTGAGTAAAATACTTCCTATTTATAGTGTTTCGTGATGACCGCGTTTAGTCAAACCTTTAAGAAATCAATGTTTGGTTGAAATTATTCCAAGATAGGAACTGGGCAATATTAATGTTATGTCATATAACTAGATTAAAACTTCGTAACTGATTTTGTTTTGATTTAATAGTCTGATAATATAGATGATATACGTTATAAGAGAATCTTCTTATTAGCTTATGGGCTCAACTTAATTTGAGATAGAACTAATTATCTTAATATTTAAATAAATAATTTAATTGGGCATCCCGATGTTTATTTTGGTATTACCTTCCTTAATAAACACCATAAATAGTCATATCTAGGGCATGTTTCTAAATTTTTCTGCCCTGATTTCAAAGTGTAAAAATCATTGATATATTCGTAGTTAAAAGTTAAGTGACGCCTTTACCTAACTGACAAGACATAGACCCACGCTGTTAACTATTATTGAATCCGTTGAGTAAACCTGGCATGTGGACCGCTTGTTAAGCAATTAACAAATAGTGTTACATAATGGACACTCTACGCTTAAGGCAATCCCTCCCAGATCTCATTTTATCTGCTTATACGTGTAAAAAATCACAAGGAATATTAATTTATTTTTAGGAATTTCTGAATCTATTGTCTTGGGCATTTACCCGGACATTGATATTTATTGGAAAAAAACCCAGCTGCTAGAGCATTTCCATTGGGGCACGTTAATTGCTAATAAAATTGTCAAATGCAGGCCTCAGCGCTCTGGTTTTGCCGCCTGGTCATTGATTTGTGCGATAACATTGTTTATTATGCAAATTCGAAGCAAAATATTCAGATTGCCCGGCGGAAAATAGTAAAGCAACATTTGCGGTTTAGAGAGCAGCTAATGTTTTGCTGTAGTATTTACTTGGATGCAAATGAATTGGCTTCGAAAATAACAGTCGATAGTTCCCACGGTTCTATGTAAATTATTGTAGGAAAGTATTATTTTTACGGAACATATGGGGTAAAAAGGGACGGACTAGGTATCAGTTTTCCGTCTTTGGTTGCGACTTTATAAATAGCGAATTTCGGCATAATGAAATATAATTCAGTATAGAGATTGTCAAGTAAATAACTGATTTAATGTTAAGCATAAAAATTTTGGAGAAAATATATGTTGATCTTCAATAAATAGGATTAGCAGCAAATAATCTTCTTCTATTAGTATTAAATTGTAATGATTTTAGAGCAGTTCCTATTTACTCGTACAATTCAGTGCTATGTCGTTCTGAAGACAACAAGTACTCTACACTCGCTAACTTAATATAGTCAACTGGTACTCAAAATAAATGTTATGGTGAAATAAACAATATTTCGTGTTATAATATTATTGCATTGCTGAATAGTAGCTATCAATTGAACATATAATGGCTTTTTCCATTCTTCACGTCTGATTTGCTTTTTTTAAATAATAGGCTACGAATATTCAAAATCCAATTTACGGATATTCAATATCCAATTTAATCAAAACCATATTTTAGCGCTTCAATATTTTGAAATCAGCAGCATCTAAAATAGGTCGATACTAAGGCTGATTCTTGAAATTTAAATGTTCGATTGTTTTTTACTGATATTCAAAGTTTAATTTTTAACTCCATGCTATTGTAATGAAAACCATATTATAGCGCTTCAATATTTTCAACAGATTAATTCCGGAAATTAGCAGTATCCAAGATAGCTGGATACTATAACTAATATATTGTATTATTATACTATCTATCTTTAATTTCTTTTTTGCTCAAAGAATATGCTGCGGATATTCAAAGTCCAATTATTCAATGTGCAATTTAATGAAATCCACATTTAAGTGATTCAATATTCTGCAACACATCATTTCTAGAAATCAGCAGCATCTAAGACAGGTCGACACTAAAGCTAACTCATATACCTACCGGATTTATACATTTTATATGTTCGATTTGCTTATTACTCAAATAATGTGCTACAGGTATAATAAAACATTAAATTTTTATTTCCATGCTATTGTAATGGAAACCATGTTTTAGCGCTTCAATATTCCCAAATCGATCAATTCTGGGAATCATCGGTATCTAAGGCAGCTCGATACTAGGACTGACTAATCAATAGATTTTTACATTATCCTAGTTTAACTTGTTTTTAACTCAAATAATTAATGCGCTACAGGTATTCAAAGTCCCATTTACGGATTATCAAAATCAAATTTAACGAAAACCATATGTTTGCGCTTCAATATTCTGTAGCACATTGTTTTAAGGAATAAGCAGCAAGGCTGACTCATATAACAGCTTTTTACATTTTAAATGTTCGATTTGCTGTTTACTCAAATAAAGAGCCACGGATAATCAACGTTTAAATTTTTAATTCCATGGTGTTATAATTAAATCCATATCATATATCTCCAACATATTATTTATGGGAATCAGCAGTTTCTAAGACAGCTAATTTAATGGATTTTTACATAATCCATGTTTAATTTGTTTTTTACTCAAATATTGTGCATGCTATTAAAGCCTAATTTACGGATATTCAATGTCCAATTTAATGAGATTCATAATTTAGCCCTTCAATGTTCTGTTACACACTATTTCGAGGAATAAGCAGCATCTAAGACAGATCGATACTACTCATGTATCGCATTTTTACATTTTATATGTTCGCTTTGCTTATTACACAAATAATGTGATACGGATATAGAACTTTTAATTTTTAGTCCCATGATGTTATAATTATATAATTATAAAGTCTTTATCCTTTCCAAAAAGCTTGAAAAAATCCAGAATATGTCCCGTATTTAAGAAGGGTGATAAATATATGGTTGAAAATTACAGACCGGTAGTAATATTAAACAATTTTTCGAAAGTTTTTGAGACTGTATTGCATGAAATCATCTTTAGTCATGTCAAATTAAAAATTATTCCTGAACAACATGGTTTTTTTTCCAGGACGCTCTACTATTACGAATTTGACCACGTTAACTCAGTTTATCTCGGAGAGTCTGGATAGCGGAAGTCAAGTTGACGTTATCTACACAGATTTTTCTAAAGCATTTGATAGGCTCGACCATGGTATTCTCCTCAGAAAGTTGTTTGATTGTGGGCTGAGTAATAATTTTATAATTTTTTTAAATTCATATCTAATTGACAGGCAATTGTCGGTAAAGTATCGTGGTTTCGAGTCTGTCTTTATTAATGCCACCTCTGGGGTGCCTCAGGGTTCAGTCCTTGGCCCCTTGTTTTTTAATATTTTTATAAATGACATCATAGATAATATTAAATCACATTCACTTCTTTATGCTGATGACTTAAAGATATTTCGTAGGGTTGACTCGCTAAAGGATTGCCTTTACCTTCAAGAGGATATGGTCTCATTGGGTCGATGGTGTGATTCAAACAATTTACACCTTAATATAAACAAGTGCTTTGGCTTATCATTTACTCGTAGAACTGCGCCAACTTACTTTGCATACACTATAAATCGGACTGTTTTGTTGAGGTGTTCTCAATTTAAAGATCTGGGTATTACTTTTGACACAAAGTTATCTTTTGTCAATCACATCAATGAGCTAATTTTAAGCTCTTACAGAAATTTGGGCTTTATCTTGCGAAACTCTAAGGATTTTGTTAACATGAATACTCTGATTGTATTGTTTAATGCATTCGTGCGATGTAAGCTGGAATATGGATCACTTATTTGGTGCCCTGCTTATGAAGTTCATTCTGACGCGATTGAAAGAATCCAGAGGCGTTTTGTTAAATACCTCTGGTTTAAGTCGGATGGTGCCTATCCAGAGATTGGCTTTCCAAATGATGTTCTGTTAAGCAGATTTAACATATCCAGTTTAGTGAAACGTAGAGAATTTGCTGCAGTTTTGTTCTTGTATAAGATGTTAAACGGTAAATTGGACTGTCCAGAAATATTGCCTAGAGTTAAGTTTCGAGTGCCATCCCTGCAGGCTCGCATTAATCATTCCTTTTTTTATTTACCTGTTCCTCGAACAAATTTATTATTGTATTCACCGCTCTATGTCATGTGCAATGATTATGAAAAATATAAGCACCATATTGACATATTTTTCTGTACTGTAAAACAATTGAAAAAAGTATATTTAACTGTTGGTTAATGGATAGTATATTTTTTATTTATAAGTCGTTGTCGTCTTGTGCGTAAGGTTAGTATAGTTTAGGTTAGGTTTAGTTTGGTTATTTCATTTTGTATTGTTTGAATAATGTTATTTCTGTTATTTGTATGTTGCTACCCTGTAATTGGAAGCTTCTGTCTGGGTAGTGTACTAAATAAATAAATAAAAATAAATAAATAAATAAATAATGAAAACCATATTTTAGGGCTTTAATATTCCCAACAGATTATTAGGTTTAGCTAATTCAGAAAAATGCCAGCCACTTCACAGTATAGCTTTCCAGCTTCTTTTAAGCCAGAGATAGCACGGTAGCCATCTATGCTCATAACCTCAAGCTCATATTACGAAAGCCAATGCTCATACACACAAAAGCAAAGCAAAAGCTGAGAGCCTATATTTTTCCTACCTTTATTTTGTAAAGTTATCGACTCTATCAAAACATAAGGTTATATTGAAATTTGAAAATTTCCATACGTTAAAAGTCAGTAGTCAATCTGGCTTTAGAACGAAGCGTCTTCGGACAGCGGTTTATTTTTAACTTGTGTTCCCGATTCCAGTCGAACCTGACACGATGTTGGCCGAATGGCGTGAAATACGAAAGATTAGTACATTTAGGAAATTATTTCTAGTGTTTTTTTGCAGATTTGGTTTGGGTTAATTTAGTATAGTTTGTTTTATCTGGAAACTGAGTTGCACGGATGTGGTTGCACAAAACACAAACATATTCTGAGTTGAAAAGCAAAACAAAATCTGTCATATTTCGCGCCAATTCATTCGGCCAATGTCGCGTCGCGTCGTATGGCATCGGGAACACAAGTTGAAAACAGACCGAGTTTGGATTGGAGGCGATCTGCGGTGTGCAACCCTGGTCGATTTAACCGAGGCTTTCGACTGTACCCATCGCGAGTACCCATCGCGAAATCATCTCGATTAAATTAAATTAGAAAACTTATAGTTGGTAGGACAATTACACTCAGAGGTTACGATGTAATTGTAAATTAAAAAAGGTATTTAGAGCCGGAGTTAATCTTTAGCGCATCGTGTAAGTTTCTGAAAGAAACAGATGGACATTGGCTCCGGTCTAGTCGGAAGAATAATTATACTCAGGGTTGCGATGTAATCGTAAATTATAAAGGTATTTAGCGCGGGAGTTAATCTTTAGAGCTTTGAGATATTGTGGAAGAGGACCATCAGTTTATCCAACAAGAAGTTTCTGAAAGAAACAGATGGATATTGACTTCCGTCTAGTTGGAAGAATAATTATACTCAGGGTTGCGAGTAATTGTAAATTTAAAACGTATTAAAGTGGGAGTTAATCTTTAGAGCTTTGGGATATTGTGAAAGAGAACCATCAGTTTATACAACAAGAAGTTTCTGAAAAAAACAGATAGACATTGGCTCCCGTCTAGTTGGAAGGAGGATTATACTCAGGGTTGCGATGTAATTGTATACTAAAAAGGTATTTAGTGCGGGAGTTAATCTTTAGAGCTTTGTGGTATTGTGAAAGAGAACCATCAGTTTATTATCCAACAAGAAGTTTCTGAAAGAAACAGATGAACATTGGCTCTCGTCTGGTTGGAAGAAGATTTATATTCAAGGTTGCGATGTAATTGTAAATTAAAAAGGTATTTAGAGCGTGAGTTAATCTTTAGGGCATTGTGATATTGTGAGAGAGAACTATCAGTTTATGCAACAAAAAGTTTCTAAAAGAAACAGATGGACATTGGCTCCCGTCTAGTTGGAAGGAAAATTATGCTCAGGGTTTCGATGTAACTGTATATTAAAAAGGTTGTTAGAGGGGAGTTAATCTTTAGGGCAATGTGTTATTGTGAGACAGAACTATCAGTTCCCTTCTAGTGGGAAGGATGTAACGGAATATAAGTTATCATATATCAGTCTATTCCGCTCCACTAAAGTCTATCTATTTATCAATGGTTTCAATGTTCAGTATATTGATCGGTAGTCACACCTATCTGTGAATGGATATATTTCACACAATTAACTATTTAAGGAGAACAGGTACGCAGATTTATATCCATAATTCGCGAATTCGTGCAATTGCAGATTTCTTTGATGAGTGAATGCCATCTGTTCGGAAACCGGCTTATCTCGTATAGTTGGTATTTGAAGGACGTAGTGCGTTAATCAATACCTGTAATTTTAGCATGTAATCTACAATAGATTGCTACATTTAGCGTATGTTGAGTGTTTCCTCAGTTTGACGCCGGGTTTCCGATAGCGGTTGTCACATGGTTTAAATTGCCCAATGAGAGCATTGAAAATCGAAATAGGTAGAACGTACAAAATTTTAAAACGAAGGTGGGTCATCTTGGTGGTAACGGTCGAGCCGGTAAGTGCGAATGATTTGATCTTAAAATATTTTATTCATCCTGCATATTTTTCAATAGTCTTTACATATTTTAAATACAGAATTGATAATCGTTCCTTATTCGGTTAACCATATTTCGCTTAAGTAAGAATTTAACACTTTTGTATTGCACTTTCGAGTGATTTACGATTTCAATAATCTTAATTTTATTGTAGTGGCCTTAATCTTAATTTTATTGTAGTGGTTTGAATACCGATTTTTTGGTGGATAATTGCGTATCTTATTGGTCAAATTCGTGTAATTTGATAATGATTTAATCCAAATATATAGAGAACGTAATCATTTGATCGTTTAGTGATCATACATATGATTTTACATACTTTCGTTTAATTTGAACGGTATTACTTGGGAGATTCTCGGAGCGAATTTTATATGTTCCTGTAAAAGGTAGTTAATTGAATTTGAGTAGAATTTCTCTGGATTTTCCTTTGTAGTATTGTTGATCATAGTTTTCAGGCATATTTCATTAATATTTCAGTTGATTTTGTATCACCAATCGTTAGCATTTACCGGTTACGTTTCAACAATGATGTATCGACATTAATTTACATTTATGACGGGTTGACTCACATATGTGAATTTAATTATTTTTCTCTTTATCTTTTATCTTAATTTATCTTTCAAGGCGAGTTAGAGATTACCTCGTTTTTATCTTTAATTAATTGAGACGTAATTTATTGACGTTCAATCATCGTTTATGTGCCAATGGTTATATATAGCTTAAGTAATAGAAATTACTTATTTGGAGTCATAAGACTCGATGTAAAGAGAGGTAGTACCTCGATTTTTCTAGTTTTTCAATTATCGTTTATGTGCCAAGGGCCATATTAAAGAAAAGTTATAGATATAACTTATTTTGAATTATAATATGACTCATTTGTCGAGAGGTTATACCTCGATTTTCATATTTATCATAAAAATTAAATTATCTTTTGTTTAAATTTGCCGAGAGCCACTGCTTTAAAACAAGTTGCAGAAGCTACTGATAATTTTTGCTTAACAGTAGTTATTTATAATTTTTGCTTAACTGTAGTTGTTTATAATTTTCGCCCAATTTAAATTTGTAATTTAAGTTTTCGATTATACCAGCTGTAATCAGTAAATTATCAAATTGTTGATCACTTCCTCCAATTGTAATTGTCCAACTGAGATCCACAGGATATTTCTCTATATAATTTACTGGCGATTTATACTGGTCTAAAGATTTGATAATATTTTTTTTATGTGAACACTGCTGGAAAACTACCATTGTCCACGTCATTGTGCCGGACCGGTTGAGGAAGGCGATACTGAGAGAACCTTATAAGTCTAAGACGTCCCTCGGGAATAGCCAGAAGCAGGTCCCAGTAAAGGTCCCAATACGGCTGCATGGTTATAGGATAGTTGGACAAGATAGGTGTGAGCCAGTAAAATAAAAACTTGTAAAGACCAGTATAAACATCTTATTTATTTATTCAAAATTTGTTAATCTTTTATACTAAATTTAATTTCACAAAACAAACTTATTTATAAATCGTATTTCAAGTAATATTTGTAAATTATATTTTCAGTAATCAATTGTATTTGATTGCATTTGTAATCTAATTTTAATTATATTGATCTCAATTATATTGATACTTGCAGTGCACATGGTACCATAAGTTGTAATTTAATCATATAGTTAATATATAATTTATTTTGAAGTTGATTTCTTTGATTTGCCCAGTTTGTGTTGTCTCTAGCAGCTATGGCGCCCTTTATAAATTTAGCCGACAGAGGAAGTAACCTAACTCACGCCCTTATTTCATGCTCAATTAAATTAAATAAATTAACTATCCTTACAATAGATAATCATTACAAAGTGGCGCTCAACTAATTAATTAAAATAATTAAATACATATCATTACAAGGAGAATTTTGATATATCTTCTATAGCTATGTAATTTTAATGGAATGCGGAGTACTAGTATCCAGCAACAATTTAAATTGCTGACGTTTTTGCATAGGACATTTATTTATTAATTTATTTATAGGCGCTTGCTTCTCCAAAACAGTTTTTTGCGAACATTTCTAACTTATAAGGTCACTTTTGGAACGCCAAAATATCGACGTTGCATCATCAATTCAATTGAACATTATTTCGAGTCTCTTTGACAATTCGTAAAATACACTAGCAGGAGAGTTTCTCAACAACTGTCAACTCTTCTATTGCAACTCGCCTATTTGGTAAAACATATATTTTAAGTTTTTCTGGAATCAAATCTAACATCACATATTATGGGATCTGGATTTTCTTTGCAAACGCTCCTATATTTTCCGATAAACCCAAAATGACGCAACGAAATTGGAAAAAGGTCACTTTTTATGGCTTGTTTGTTTCCGTCACATTCTAACTAGGTATATATTTTCAAGTGTTTACGGGATTCTCATATATCGACATGGATACATGGAATCACCAGCTATACCAGGATGATTTTTGATGTTCTATTTTAGAATCTTGTTAACGGCAGATTTAGAACTGGCCATATAAATTTTATCATGTCAACTTAATGTTAAATTACTAAGAGCTGACACAGGGAGAGAATAAAAGGGATATTAACGCTGCCAATAATTAAAGTTTAAATATCCTGGCATTTCAAAAGTCTGAGCAGCAGTAATTACGAAACCATATTCACGTTTAACCCTTAAAACTTAAGGTTATGCTGGTTCCGCGAAAATCACAACTGAGCGAATTCAATTAAAACTGTTATTTTGTCTCATGATAGGAAAAGTTTTCACGAGTTTAGCTTGAAACTGGAATAGCAACATTTGAATACCTTAGCTGACTTAATATTATTGGCTTTAGTTATTTTATTTATGCTGGTTTCCAATTTTGTCTAATATTAAACTATAACATAAGTGGAAATGAAATGCATTAGGATTTAGAAATGTCTTTTAGGTTCTCACATGCAATAAAATCTGAGCCAGTCAGCTCGGGTCAGGTTTTGCCCAAACAAATTATAACTAAATTTAATTAAAGATTAGTGATAATAATGATGGTTGAATGAGGAGCCAAAGTTGGTGTTCTGAGGTACGCCATGGGAACCAGAATTTGCCTACTCGGAAGATAAAAGTTATCACCATCAAATGAGGAATCTTTCATGGTGATTCCTTGAGTGCGTCGTTACTTTGTCTTGCTCTGAGCCACCCGTCTAATATACTGAACGCCATCAAATATGAATGTAATATCAAAGGAAATGATAAGACGGCACTGAAACTTACTATATATGCATGATCTAAAGCTAATGGGAGCCACGAGGAAACAACTCGATCAAATGTTATAGATTGGAATTGTGGCTAAAAATGTGTTTGAATTGAAATGATATGTGGTTTTAAAGACAAGATAAAACATTTAAACTACTATAATGAAAACAACACCCATAATAGCCCATAATGGTTTTATTCTTCGAACTGTTCACTAGGGTGGAGCGAAAAATGCATTTTAAAACATTTATTGAAATTTAAAGATGGACTAATATTAAATAAGTGCTACACATAGACAACTCCACCATCAAAAGACGCAATTATGTGTTTTATCTCATTTTCTCTGTCATCTCATCCGCTTTTTCTATTGATGCATGCGGAAATTACCCAAATATAATATTTTATCGTCTTAGAAAACAATATTCTGCAAAACAGCGTTCGCAAATTCTACATTGAAACAAAAATGCTTATATGTTCACCCGTGACCACTGAATCCAGACATAAAATAAGAATAAAAGAATCTATGTCTCGCAATGAAGTATATCCGCCGTCAAAAGTCTTTTATAGCATTGTCAGACGAGCTGGACACAAATAAACCCGACTAAAGTTGATTGGATTTCTGTCGGAGATAGTATAGCATGAATCCATTCCAACTTTATAGATTGTTTTCCTTAAATTAAGTGCAAAATAAAGCAAGTTTTGTGAATGATTACGTCAAAAGTTTTTACGATCCATATTTAGTAAACATCTATTTTAGCAGATATCTGTCGTTTTCTTAAATATGTTATATTTTCCAATAAACAAGACCTATCATA
>MU183642.1:103096-114756 GCA_016904865.1 Pissodes strobi | reverse complement strand
CGTTTTCTTAAATATGTTATATTTTCCAATAAACAAGACCTATCATAGGACAGATATTTGTATAATTTTAAGTAATTAGTCATGCCTATACATACTCAACTACTAAAGCCATTTCATGCCTAATTTCTTCAAGTAGACTCATTTAAATTATGAATTTATTTTGTACTATTTACGATGCTCAAACATAAACTCTAGTAAACACATCTAGATAGTGTTTGAAACCAACAAAATTAATTATATTGGCCGGAGAGGGCTTATATTGTTTTATTTTAAGGGAATGCTTTGTTTCGCCACAACTCAGCTTCTTTATCCGACTTACAGAGTTAATTAATTGCCCTCAAATAGTAACAAAAAGTAACCTTTTAATTATTCAGGTTTCTTCATAGTCGCTGCTAATATTTTTGGTTGCTTTTTACGTACAGAAAATAAAACTCGTATGCATGTACTTATAGAATGTCTCTGTTTTCATAGGACATGGCTTGAAATATGGGAACGGGTTCAAAACTTCAGAAGCCAACTTTAGTGTAACTCACTCAGCAAAAGAAACACAATTAACCCATAATATAGATACAATGTTTTTACACGTAAATAGCAGCAATTTAAATTGTCGCTTTTTTCCCTGTCTTACCGAAAAGAGTTTGTTCATCTTCTTGGAAAGCCGCTCGAGTGCAACCTGTTCCAAAAAGACAAGAAAACCACGCCGTCAAACTATCGCCCAGTTGCCTTGCTTCCAATAATCTCTAAAAGTCATGAAACGTGTAGTCAATCAGCAACTACTCAACTACCTCGAGACCAACAGTATAATTAGCGATAACCAATACGGCTTTCGCAAAGAGAGATCGACAGGAAAATATTGGCCTAGGTCACTCGCAGTGGCGTGTCGTATAGGGGGCCAAATGGGGCGAATGCCCCCTCCGCCCTTCCGCCTCTAGGTGACCGGGCGCCCCATGCTTTACGAATTAATTTAATTCTCTCAAATCTGTAAAAACCAGACGGTTGGCGCTATAATTATTTTTTGTATGTGTCATATTACATGTTATTAATTACCACCCCCTTCCAGCTTTTTGTCAGTTTTTAAAAATTATTTTTCTGTCAAAACTTAATAATCTAATTATTATTCATTAACGTGGTAATACGGATGGGCGGATAAAGAATAAAGAATGCATTTTATTTGGGTATTTTGGGTTAGTCAATTAGTTTCGTATTCGGTTGTTAGTTGCGTTTGTCGTTTTCCGGATTTATATAATTAATAAATTATTTATATAATTAATAACAGACGGTCAAGCGATAAAGGGTGCTGTTAATTATTAAAAATAAGTAGGTAAATATTAAAATATTTTATATATTTTTATTTAAAAACGAAATAACTATATACTTATTACAATTACATAATTAGAATTTTTAATTATTGAATCCTTTATTTGATTTAATGCAAATGACATTCATCGTCATGTCTATGTTTTTTATTCGTTTCCCTATTCGCCTGAATCTTGAGTATTTAATATATTGGTCACCCCACGACCTTTTTGTTTTTTAACGATTTTAATGACTTTTGGGCGAAAATTGGGCGTGTCACCCCGAAATTTTTCCGGCGGCGCCCTTTTCCCCGTTTGCCCCCTTCGCCCTTCGACCCACGACACGCTACTGGTCACTCGTATATTTAGTAGGACAATTGAAAACTACGGATAATTTCGAGCATCTGCGTTGATTATTTCGAAGGCATTCGACAGAGCTTGGCATGACGGATTACTTAACAAACTACCGTCCTTCGGACTGCCAGCGTCTCGATGGAATTAGCTTGCTAGTTTCCTTAAGTACTGATCTCTGCACGTTACAGTTCATGGACACATCTCAGACACATTCACCAATAATGCCGGCGTGTCTCTGGGTGCAGTACTTTAACCAACACTATTTCTTATCTGTATTAATGACCTGCTGACCGAAACCAATAATCCTTTACAGTTTTGCAGATGACAGTACTCTCGTCTCCAAATTTAGATCAGAAAAACCTTCACCAGCGACTGAGACTTATCACTGCAGACAGAAGCAGATTTAAACATTTAATCAAGATCTGGAGAAAGTTCAAACGGGGGGCGACATAAATTTGGTCCAGTTGCAACAAGTTTTTCTTATTGAAGTTAAAAGTAAAGATTTTTGAATTAAAAGGAAACCTAGCACCGGAGAGTCGTGTTACAAATGCCCGGCCCCAGTAGTGGGGTCGTAGAGCGCCACCAGTTTTTCCCAACTAAACTGAAAAAGCTCCGCTGGTGTTGTGCAGGGCGGCTTGGCACGCTTATTACATCAAAGGAACTCAATCTTAACAAGAAAACATAATTTATAATTTAAGTCTTTTTTTAAACACAGCAACAATACTACAGTAAAACTTGCAATTTTATAGACAAAGGAATGTCAAATGACTATTAACGTAAATAGAGTACAATATGGAGATTGTACGGAGACCAATTCTGTTGTTAACATTCGGTACTGTATGCCTTACAACTAAATGCGCTAAACACTACAATCCGAAGTGATCACTTTGATTTTCCCTAAGCTAATTACATATTATATGTATGCGTGCGCAAGTAGCGGCACCAATTATAAATATAGCAATAATAGTAGGTAAGTAATAAATGGCCACAATAATTAAATCCACTGACCCGATGAATGAATAAAAAAAGAATAAAATTATTGAAACTATCTTAAAGCTCGACTGTCTATGCTTGATTTATATTAAAAAAAGAAAATTAAGAGCGATTATATCAATCGGTCAGATAAACAAATGAATAAATGATGAATAAAATTAGTGAGAGCTATCTTAGCTTGATTATATTAAAGGAATTGATTTATATTAAAGGAATAAGAGCGATTATATGTCGGAGAGAAAAATAAATGAATAAATAAACTTAAGCTTCTCTGCGATACCCCTTAGATCCGTCGAACTCTGGTGGTGGCGCCGGGCACCTGTTGGTACTGCTCTGGCCCTCGATGGCCCCGAGGGTAAAACTAGCAGAGGACTCGATAGCCCGGTGTTAAGGCTTATAGCCCTGCGATAGAATCGGCTGTCGTGTAGCCCGGAGATATGATTTGTAACCCGGTGATGGAACTGGCCCGGAGTTAGGACTTGTAGCCACGTAATAGAACTGGTAGCCCAGTAGTAGAACTGGTAGCCCGGTAATTGAACCACGCAATAAGCCAATACGCATTAGACAAAGTCCCCTTACTTTAATGAAAAAAAACTATAGCCCCCCCTTGCATAAATATATTTTCTTTATAAAACAAATTCCCCCCAAAAATTATCAATGGACTTTCAATGACCATCAGCAAATAAAGGAAATACTAAGTTACAGACAACTTGAATATAAAAAAGATAGGTATGAATCACCACTAAAAGAAAATATAAACTTCCCCATATGATCAAAACTAAAGTCATATTAACCGATGGAATGCGAATGGTGGACAATGTACAAAAATAAAGGTTAACACAGATAAAGCAATTAAATCGTTAATTTAGCCAAAAAAACTGTAGCAATAATTACCTCGCTCATGTGTGAGGGTTGCTAGAAAGTCGACAGTCTCGGTCTTATACGACGAACTCGGAAAGCCTCTAGAAATAAGGGAAAAGACCATGAGCGTCATGGCGTCGTCTTCGTGCTTCACAACCAATAGGGAAAAAAATAATTCCAGAGAAAATGCTTACCTAGTGCAGAAGTTAAGTCCCGATAAATCGGTCGTGTCAAAACACAACCAGAAACCAACACAATATATCCCCAAAGAAAGGGTAGTATTAAATCACAATACTAAATGTTTAGTCTCTATGACTGCACTAAAAAAATGCTTCTCTTCTCACCGAAAGGTATTTCTAGAAGGACTCTCTATTCGTTTTCCGTCAATTTGCCTTTCTCCTTTCACGAGATTAAAGAACTACGTCAGATCAGCAAGAAGTGATGGACTGCGAAATGCCAAATGATTCGATATAAGGAACAACTCTAATATAATAGACGACTTAATTCTCGTTTATTATGGTGGTAAAACGACGGCGGAAGCAACAATTATTGAGCTAAAATTAAATGGTTCAAGAAATACTAGGGAATATTCCCCAACAAAACGATAAACTTTTAAAAATTTAAATCGACAGCTGCAATTATGGGAAATAGCCCATTCCTGCTACCCAATGCTATCGACAGAACCGACCGAATATTGCGAACATTGCAGCATGCCGCGTGGAAAAAAATATAACAGAGGCCCCAAAAAGATCTCAGAAATGATTAGCCGGTGATTGGAATTAAGCAACCGGGGGTCCTAAAAAGTTACGAAATATTCAAACCGAAAATAAAATATGAATTTGACGAATCTAATGAAGCCTAAAAGCAAGTATTATTAACAGAATTCTTAAAAATCTAAACCGGTTTGCTGGCCGTTCTACGGTAATGTAATATAAATTAAGCAAAGCTATCCTAATAACAATAATATCCTATTTTATGCCCAGTTTCTAAAAGTATGGGTAACTTTATTCTTCAAATAGTTCCTATGACAACGATTGCTAATACAATTGTAACCATAGTAATTATTGGCTTCATAACTTTATACACTAGATATCTGGTACTTCAGAAACCGGGAATTAGTGATTTGATCAAACTTAAGCGATCTGTGGTTCGCTTATCAACTAAAATAAATATAGTCACAAAGTGTTATAAAAGCTAATACAAATTTATCGTTTACCTATATTTAGAATAGAATTAATTTACATTAATAAATGCGGCAATTTTAAGCTTATTTACAGCAAATCGAATCAATAAATGTAAAATTAATAAACCGATGAGTATTGACCTCTTTTCGATAATTCTTACCGCAAAATACAGCATTTTTTTGCTAAATGCGGCGTATAAAATGAAATTTAAAAATATTTGACACTGGCCAAATTGGAATGTTACACAGTTCAATGAAGCAAACGCTCAAACAGCCACGTTTACCAAGAAAGCTAATACGGCGGGCGCTGATATCATTATGGCAGGATTGATCATCATTTCATCCTCGTCAATCGGACTACTGGGTATCAAGATCAACAGCAATATTTCCTGGCATGACCACGTTCCTAACATTGGAAAATCAGCCTCGCAAAAGCTTGGCGCGGTATTTCGCAATAAAAAACTGTAGCAGCTGATTTTGCTCTACAAAGCGCAAATAAGACCGTGCTTAAAATATTGCGCAAGCATCTGAGGTGCCTCACCTAAGTACACCCTATTACTGCCGGATTCCATTCAGTGGAGAGCTGTGCGTCTCGTCGGCGACCCGGAGTTGATCCGGGAACTGGATAGTCTTGAACACCGTAGACGAGAATTTCCTGTTTTGCAGATATTTTCACGGCAGAAGTTTCCAGGATTTGGCCCGCTTCATGCCGCCCCAGCAACGCCTGTCATTACCTTACACCTAGAAGACTGCTTTACAAGGACTCCTTTATTTGACGCACTGCATCACAGAGGAACTTACTCTCAGGACATCTGTTTTTCCCTAAATTACAACCTACAGCTATTCATGAATCGTGGCAATCAACATCTTCGGATTTCCCTTTAGTGTGTGTGTCACTGCCATAAAAAAAATTAGTGCTACTATTATTACGATAGTCGGCAGGAGTTGCTGATTACTAGAGCTCTAAGTTCCATTATTATTTACCTAAAGAAGCGGCATCAAATATAATAAAAATTAAGCTCCGAGCAAAAACTCTCCTTTCAACTAGAAGGCAGTCAGTGTCTATGTGCTTCTTCCGGAAACTTCTTCACACAGTTCTAAGTGCCCCGCATAAATTAATATCCGCTCTAAATATATTTTTAAGTCATATTAACCCAGCATTTGCGGACAAGTTTTCTTTGTCCACCAGTTTTCTCTGATTCTCACAATGTGCCTACCCATCTTCATTTCAGTCTCAGTAATGACATAGTCCACTCCAGTCTATCCTCGCATTTCTCCATTTCTCACCATGTCACTCAAATTAATACTTAGTATTGAATATTTGGCTGAGGTATTTTTGTATAGCGTACTACCTTTATATACATCACGAAGTCTACCAAATGCTGATCTGTACTGATTTCTGATGCCTGGGTATCTTCGTCGATTTTT
The DNA here is from genome assembly GCA_016904865.1 of Pissodes strobi. Taxonomy (NCBI): domain Eukaryota; kingdom Metazoa; phylum Arthropoda; class Insecta; order Coleoptera; family Curculionidae; genus Pissodes; species Pissodes strobi. Next base: position 108,642 of record MU183642.1, on the reverse strand, counting down.
TCCGTGTCCAAGGCTTATAGTCATAGCTTTAGGTCATCTCGGTGTCAGTACCTGTAGTTTATTGCCATAAAAGTGACCTTTTTACAATTATTGCTCTGCAATTTTTAGGTTATCAAAAAACTATTGGAGTTTTTGAAAGAAGGTTTAGATCTAGCCGACTTTATGATGTTAGGATGGATGATAGAAAAAATCAAGAAAATATATGACTTACCAAATAACCTTTTTATAAAAATGTGTTACAACACAAGAGTTATTATGACAAATTCTCCTACTAGAGTATTTCATGGAGATTCAAAGTTACCTGAACATTTAAAAATGGTGTCATTCTGTTTAATATTTGGGTTGATGATGAAACTTCGATACCAAAATTGATCTATTAAGTAATATTCGTGAAAAAAGTTCAACATTTTTTAAATAGAAGAGTGCAGGCAATTTCGGAAAGGCAAGCGACAATAAATTTCCTTTGGAAAAATGTCAATAAAAATGATATAGCTACAGAAGCCATATCAACTTTAATAATGCTTTAAATCTGAGTATATCTTTGCTTTCAACTAGAAAGTGTTTTTTCTTGAGAATTCAAGATCAGGTGGTTTCGCCAAGAAATTACCTAAAATACAAAACATACAACACGTTACGATGTCAGCAGGATATACAAGGATAGGCACGATACTGTTGACAAGATTGTTAGCAGGACCTTGCCGGCTTTCTGGGACTTCTCATCCAGAAACCGGTTTCTTATTACAGTTAATAGTTCTGGAAAACTGTGGCTTCTGACGCTAATGGGATGGTACAATCTTAACCAAACGGTAATGCATAAGAGACTAGATATCAACCTCATAAACAAATCCTTTAAGTTTGCAACTTTTGTGGAAATGTCAGTACCCAATACCAAATTCTTCTCGAAAATAACCCTGAGAAGACTTCCAAGTTTCGAGAGTTGGAGGTCAATAATAATTTGATCGACAGCCACAACTGGGGATGTGTTTCTTCCAGCAATTTTTTGTTACACAATTTGACAGTGTCAACTAGTCAATTAAAGTCTCAACTCTGCTTTATCTCGGAAGACAGGAGCATCTAATCTAATTTTCTTAGTTCTGATTGCTTTAAAAGAATGCTTAAAGGTATTTTTTCTTAAATAAGAAAATCTATATCCCTTATATTCACCATAGTTATAGGCCTATTCAAGATCTAGCCAATTTATTTTGTAATAAGCGGTTGCCATTTACTTTGCATTAATCCCATCTCCACTAGTTTTCTTTCATTTTCACAACGTGCTCTGCCTATATTCATTTCAGTCTCACTATACTTAAGGACATCATCCATTCCCGCTTATCTCCGAATTTTTTCGTCTCGCACCATGTCGATCAAATTAATAAACAGCAGTTGCAATTTATGGATACGTTTGGTGACATGGTGCGGGTCGCTCTGCTTGAGAATGTTTATTTACGACTGCTTCTATGTACAATGTTTATTTATTTATTTTATATATTTATTTATTGACGGGCCAAGCCCATTATAAAATATTTTAATAATCAACAAATATAGCAAGTTCAAAATTAAAAACTAGGTAGACACAACAAACACAATATGTAAAATCAAAATTAGATAAAAGTGAAAATAAGCCTAAACAAATTCTACATATCACGGCACTTTCTAAAACTGGTACACTTATATAGAAAGGCCAGTGACAGTTCTCGCAAATGGTTCATATGGCCCAAAGAAATCAAGTTCACACAGCTGGTTGTACAATCTGAGAGTACGAGGAATAAAAGATTGATAATATCCATAATTGCTTCTGTGGAATTGCTGGTGGAATGTTTGAGTTGTGCAAGTGTTGCGAGAGGGGACATGTAAACCAATTTAGGATGTTAAGTATGGATAGTTGATGGTTGAGTTTACGATTTTGTGAGTAGTTTTTAGGGCTCTTTGCTTTCTTCTGCAGGAAAGGGATGAAATTCCTGGTTATTGAAGAACTTGCAGTTCAAGTATCTGAAGAATTTGCGCTGTACACCTTTAAGTCGTTATATATGACAGGTGTAGTTTGGACTCTATACTGATGCAGCATACTCAAGATGAGTGCGGACGTAAGAAAAATATAATGTTTTGATGAAGCTAATATTCTTGAAGTCCCTTATACTGCGTTTCACAAACCCCAGCATTCGAAGCACTTTATCGATTGTAAAGTCGATATGATCAACAAAACCTAGCCGATGATTTAACAAGACCCCCAAATCCTTGATCTGCTCCACATAGTCCAAGGGATAGCCACTGATATGGTAAATGTAATTGTTAAAGGTTTTTGATTTATGGAATTTCATTACTTTACACTTTAACACATTCAGTTCCATGACATTAGGCCGGCACCAATGAGTTAGCCTGTCAACATCATCCTGGAGTGCAAGGCAGTCATTTTGGGTGGCTATTTTTAAAAACAACTTAAGATCATCTGCAAATAGAAGAAAAAGGCAGTGTCTGAAGGAAGATGCAATATCGTTGATGAAAATGTTAAAAAATAGAGTTCCCAGGTGTGAACCTTGAGGCACGCCTGATGAGACTGGGATTTGAGAAGAAGTGAAGTTGTTTAACATTACCATCTGGACCCTATCTGCGAGGTATCTCTCTATCCAGATGAGTAGGAAGCCAGAAATGCCAAGTGTCTCTAATGTCCTGATCAACACTGGAGAAGTCGGTGAACCTCTTCACCTCTCTGTAGAGTGTTTGTCAGTATGTCCATGTAGGTAAGAAGATTGGTTTCTGTAGAAGAATTCTTCTTAAAGCCAAACTGCTCGGGCAATGTTTCTGCACCCAGTAAAGACGTAACGAACTTTGTGACAATGTTCTAGAACATTTTAGGAATTGCGTTAAGAATACAAATAGGACGATAATTGGCCACATTTGCTGAATCTCCCGATTTATGAACAGGTACTACTTAGCTGGTCTTCCAGAAGTCAGGAAATATGCCCGATTGAAGTGAGCTGTTGAATATAGTATGCAGAGGTCTAAACAGTACAAAGTAGCATTTTTTTAAGAATAGAGGGTGGACTTTATCAGGACCAGGTCCCTTATGTGGGTCTACGTTTCTTTAATTCGGCGTAAATCTCTGAGATTGGAATACTGAAATTATTTAAATTGTGAGGACTGAGAGATGGCTGGTGGGGAGGGTCAAAAGTTTGGTTAGTGTACACTGAGCCAAAATATTCAGCAACAAGTTCAGCAGCTTGGGGTCCCATAGTGGCTCATTCAAATTAAAACTAAATGGTGGTTTACTAGGCGTTTGTAAAGAGTCTGTGTAGGACCAGAATTCCTTAGGGCTATGTTGCAGGGCTGCTCCAGTGTTTGTCATATAGTTTTGCAAGCTTATTCGAGAGAAATTGTTACACTGGGAACGTATATTGGAGAAGCTTTGATAATCAAGAGGAAACCTGCTTTGCTTGTATTTTTGGGCGATTTTTTTCTGTATGGTAAGTGCTTTTAGGTCTTGTGAGAACCATTCGGGAAAGTTTTTACTGGCAATTTTTTTGATTGGTACAAATATATCAAAAGTTTTATACAATACATCATAGAAAAGGTTTATCATATTGTTAACAGACCCATTGAAAAACATGTCCTCCCATGAGATTGAACCCAAGTAATCGTTCACAATTCTATAGTCAGCAGATTTAAAGTCGTAGTAAAACCCACCTCCTTGGAAGTAGGAATTCATCGGCATCAGGCTGAGTGAATGACATCCTGGAATGGCAAAGAACTAAGTCGAGAATGACGTTATTTAAGTTGGATATCTCATTGAGCTGGAACAGATTGTGGAATGCACAGACCTCAGACATGTGTTGTATTTTGCCAAGTTCGGTAGGAGACGGATATCCATACACATATCGGTGAGCAGCAGAGCATCCATCCTCTATAGTCCATCTAGCCTTGGGCAGGTTGAAGTCACCCATAATGCAGCACTCAGCAGTTGAAATATTGTTAGTTTTTTTCCGTCAACAGTGTCCAAACAGAACAACTAGCGATCTTTAAAATAATGGAAAAGGTGGCTTGCTTCGTAGCCCGACAGAAATCCTGCGGCTCTCTCATTTTTTCAGCCCAGTAGTTATGACTCTCGTACAAAGTTTATAAAGCTAGCTTAAAAGGCTAACTGCTCTATAGTTGTAGATATTTCTATTGCCTTTCTACTTACTGGGCAGAACCATAACTAAGTATTCCATACTGCTTATTCTTCCTAATTATGTTGCAACTCTATCCTCTTCAGGACCTCTTATCATTCTTAATTTATTTCATGGCGCGGTATACTTTGTCCTGAGATGTATGTGGAATATTATCGAGGGCTTGATTTTGTACCTTTCGCATATTTTTCTCTTCCAATATTATACTATTTTGTGCAAAGTTGTGTACAATTATTGTTCTTCTATGTATATCCCCGATCTAATGTTACCAGTAGTAGTATCGCGGATTTGGAAGATCTCCTCTTTTCCATTATCTTTATATCTTTGTATCTCTCGATGTTTATACATTTCCATTTGTGTAGTTTTCAATATCTCGGATCTCTTTGCTTAGTTTATGTTAATTTAGGAAGCCTTTTCTTCTTAGCTTTAATACTTTACGTTTAAATACTATTGCATTATTCTTCAAATTTATGGCGCCTTCTATGATAGATGAAGGTAAACAAATATAAGGATAGATAAAATATATTTACATCTTATACAACTTGAGTTGAATGGCCTCACATTTTCATTGAAAATAAACAGGGCATATCATAAGAAAATACAGATTATCTCAATTTGTGAGGGGACTGATTACGTTAAATGTATCAGGCAAATAAAGGAAAAATGTTGAAAATTTTACATTATCCGGCTAATGGTCTGGAAAATTAAATCTCGCCCACCGAACTCTTTTATTAAATTGTTAAACGAGCCAGCGAATTTCCGTTTTAAAAGACTATTACTCATGTAATATTAATAACCAATGTACGAGTGCCAGGCTCTATTGAAACTAATTGTATTCATTTACGAAGCAAAAAGACCTGAGCTAATAAGATACTTTTAAATGCACAAAATTCATTCTGCAAATCAGTAGAAGAGACCTTTCAATATTCTAACAAAAATGGTACGGTGTTATTTATTAGTAGTTTGTATTTTGAAAAGTGCTAGTATTCCTAGATAAAACTGAAATATCTGAATAGTACTTCATAAATCCTTTTATTATGAGAAAATTCTAATTCTAGTCTAGAAATATCCAGTCATCATTATTATCAAGCGGCCATTTGCTATGCCACCTCTATTCAGTTCCACTTTTATGTGGGAGCCCTCTACGTCGGTAGGTATCGCTGAGTTGTCCCAGGTATTAGAAAATTTCAATTTTAATCTGAAAATATCCAATAAGTTTCTGCAAATTTTTAGTTCAATTGGTCTGTTTAATCTTTCCAAATAATTAGGGAATATTCCCATTCTAAAAATTACATTTTATTACATAGCAGTTTTTCGATGCATTTCTAAATGATATTGTTGGGGAAACACCCCAACACGTGTAGAAACTATCGTTTTTCACCG
>MU183642.1:89820-103086 GCA_016904865.1 Pissodes strobi | reverse complement strand
CAAAGACCTCCTTTGTGCTTTTTAAAAGCAATTCTTCGAAGTTAGAAACGATAGCGTCCCCGTTCCCGTTGAAACATAAAATGGCGGAAGGCAGACTGACATTCCTGGTCAAATTCCTGTAAAGCAAGGCAGGTAAAGCAGTCCAAGTGAAAAGTAAGGTATGCTGTGTGAACGTTAAGGTGGAGAACGAAGTATACAAATAAGAAAGATAAAAAAACTAATTTAAATCAAACAATCAAGACTCTTTCTTCAGTAGACATTTTTAAATTTAAGAAACCTTTTGTAATTTTAGTTTTATACTGGAACGAATGATGAGTGATTGAAAGTTTTAGTCTAAGAATTCTACATATATATTTTCTATTTAACACTGTTGATTTATCTCCATTATATTTAAATGCAATTTACACCTGCATTATTAAATTATATCAATACCGAATACATGTTTCAATTTCTCACTAACCACCCTATGTTATACTGTTCATTAAAAGTGGTTAATTAAAATACCACACCCTTCTTTATGGTTTTAAGCAATAATAAAAGCATTTGTTTATCCCGACCAGATATTTTATTAGGTGTTAGATCTTTTGCTGGGAAAAAGGCATGAGTTTCATGTGTTTCAATACGCGTCCAAAATTTTTGAAACGCAATATTTTTAACGAAAGTTCAGGTTGTAATGTTCTGCAAAATATTGTGAACTTTTCAATCTTCCCCGGCGACAGATATCAGCTAGGAAATCCGGTATTGAGATTGAGCCATCGTGTGTAACCACTAACTTAATAGTTAGATTACCAAGGTCTAATGGTATATTTAAGTTATTTGATAATTTAAGTAACCACAATCATACTTTAAACATTAATTGAGCACACGGTTTACGTAAAGTGCTATACACTAAGTTTCTCTCTAATATAAACTTTGGTATATTGCGTTATATATAAAGTTAACATTCGTCGATTAAACTTAGGCAGGAAAGTTGCATTGCATGCATGATGTTTAGGTTAGGGACTATATGATCTACATAATTTACAAAGTGAAGGACAAACACACTCATTGGATCAGAAATAAACATTTGCAATGCCCCAGTGACTCCAGGAATTTCCGGTCGGTAGCAAAGGTACTAAGTAATAAATTTACAAAAACGTCTCTCCCACCTTTGACAGATGAACGCGGCATCACGTCAAATACAGCTAAGGTAAAAGCAGACATGCTCGCCGAAATGATTTCGTCGCACTCTACTTTAATCGTCCCGTCCCCCCAAGGTAAGGCACTCCCCATCATATCCAACATGAGCACTACCATGGCAAGAGTTAAGTTTCACCACCGTGATTTGCGTAAAATCCTCAAAGAGCTAGATACGCAAAATGCATCAGGACCCGATGGAATACATACCATCGTGTTGAAGAACTGCGCCAACGAATTAACACTCATTTCTTTCAGAATTTTTCTCCGTCTTACCGAAAAAGGGCAAGAAAACCATGCCCTCAAACTAGCGCCCAATTACCTTGCTTCCAATAATCTCCAAAATCATGGAACCTGTAGGCAATCAGCAACTAATCAAGTACTTTGAGATCGGCAGAATAATTAGCGATAACCAATACGGCTTCCGCAAACAGAGATTGGTAGGAGGCCTATGTCACTTATATATGGTGTAGGGCAATTACTGAGAACTACGGAAAATCTCGGACGATTGAATTGAATATTTCGAACGCATTCGACAGAGTTTGGCATGACGGATTGCTCAACAAATTGCCGTCCTTCGGACTGCCAGCGGCTCTCTGTGGCTGGCTTACCAGATTCCTTAAGAACCGATCGCTGCAAGTTGCAGTTGATGTACACATCTCAGACACATTCACCATAAAGGGGGAGTGCCTTAGCTCGCAATACTTTCACTAACTCTGTTCCTCATCTATTGTAACAATCATTTGGATATGCTCGTCCCAATGTCAGCAATTCGCTGTTAAATACCCAAAAACAATTAATTTATTTTCTTATATTCGCAAACTTCAATATAATCTAGCACACCATTGGAATTATTTTTAATGTAATTGATTTGTCTACGCTACTGGACTACAGGCATACACGTATATATGGTTGCCGGTATCTTGAATTTAATGTGCATCTATTAATTTTACAGCCTTTCTTTAGTTTGTGACATAACTAGGTGCTTTGTTTTGACAGTTACATAATTCAGAATGTTTTGTGAAGGAGATTTGATCAAGTTTTTCGCGGACTTTTCTAATTAGGAAGTGAGTTCATGTTTACTTAGTTGGTGGTATTTGAATTGACCTCGTGTCGACTCGGGTATTGTAGGTTGATCTCGTGTCATCCTGCGGAAATCAGTTTTTGTGAGTCTGAGTGAATAAAACCGATGGTAGCTGAAAGTTGAGTCCCTTTTCGATTAGACCTTCAGAGCTAAAAGGTATATAGGCGGTGCCGGGGGCGTCAAAATGTTTTTTTAATTTCCCTGGAAATTGATGGCAGCTAGGCTGGATTATAATAATTTTTGACTCCATAGCATCTTAGTATGGACTAGCCGACACTGAAGGAGAGCCGAACAACAGGTAAATATTTGAGTGATGGCGACTTTTTTTAGCAGCACGAGGACGCCATTTTGATACGCCTGCTGTTCGTTTTATTTTATTTCAGGCTCTTAATTCTACTTTGAAATTTACTCTTAACTCTACCTAACTTTACTCTAATTATTGTAACTCCAACTTTAATGGAATCCTGAATTTGAACTGGTTCGAGTGATAGTACTTAATTTCAATTCATATGGGCAAATGAGGAGATTGTAGGAGAGGATCGGGAGATTCTAGGACGCAGTTCCATTCCAAATCGTAGCCTGGTGGGTAGCAATGTAATTGTTGATTGGGAAGTGGAGATTAAATGGTCGGAATGACTCCGTGGTTATGAAACCACTTTGCTGAAGAAGCGTTTGGAGCCCTGAGCATTCTCGTCTGGAATTCCATAAAGATAAGTGATCCTTTTCCATAGAAATGTTTGCACAATTCCTCATTATTTGATCTTTCTTAACATAAAAACCAACATTTCAAAATTTAACTTTAAGTACCTGCCTTTATTGTATGTCATAGATTTATCGTAACTGTATCTTTTCATTGATCAACCCTGTACATTTATCTTATTGTACAGTTACCTTACCGTATCTCAAAACGAGATTATCTATCTTTAACTTTAAGCTTCGTAACTTGGATTTTGACCTGATCAATCAAAATAATTATCTTTAATGAGTACTATGTATTATAGTGATTAAATACTCTGTACATACTCGGTATTAATCTTTGGAAATTTCCGTTTGTAAATTCTTGTAAGCTATTATTTCTTAATTATTTTTACCCTAGTTACTACATAACAAGTAGTGATAATATCTGGCTATATTTAAATTTTTTAAGGGTAAGCCTTAAATTTAATATAAATTGAATTTCTCTCAGAGACGTCTGTCAGATTTTACAATTATCTTCCGATTTTGACATATTTTCTAGTACTTGTTAAATATTGTTTATTTCCTCTTACCTATACAGATTGCTAATTGGTAAAACATTTTGATCAGAATTAATTTGGGACTATATTGTGAAATATTCTTGACTTATTATTGGGCTGATTGTAACTCATGGGCTATTCCCTTATCAGGACCATTAATTTTGAATTGGGTCGTATGGAAAATTTCATATACATTAACTATCTCATTATATTGTAATCTAGGATCAGTGCTTGTTAAGTATTGCTTATTTTATCTTACCTATACCAAATGTAATTGGTAGTTGGAATTCAGATGTAAATTTTATAAAAGATACTCAGTAGAGTCAAAGATTATTATTAAAATTTGTGAGGGAAAGCATATCTTTCATTTCTTGCGTTTACTTTCCTTACATTGGTGTCTTATTATGGATAATGTAATCTGACAATTTAGCTTATCTTTTCTTATCTCTGGGTCTACTTTAGATCTGGCGCCCATACTTAATTGAATTTTCAGAATTCGAACTCACACCCCTAGTGCCAGCAATAAGACGTATCTGAGCAGCGACAGGGTAACTCAAAAAACATTTAACTCTTATTTTTATATATCCGAATAATTTCCATTCAAATCAAAACAACAATTTTAAAATTAAAAAAAATCAAAGCGGAAGGGTGGAAATGTTATACTATATTAATGATCTACTGATCGAAACCAATAATTCTGTTTACAGTTAAGTGACAGTGCCCTTGCCTCTTAATTCAGATCAGAAAAACCTTTACCAGCGACTGAGACTTATGACCGCAGACATGAGGAGCTTACAATAACAAATCTAGATCTGGAGAAAGTTCGAACTTGGGGCGACAGGAATTTGGTCCAGTTCAATGCAGCAAAAACCCAAATAGCCACGTTTACCAAGAAAGCTAACACGACACGCCGTGACATTATTGTGGCAGGATCGACCATTACTTTATCCTCGTCAATCGGACTACTGGGTGTCTTGATCAACAGCAATATGTCCTGACATGACCATGTTACTAACATCGCAAAATCACCCTCGCAGAAGCTTCGTGCGCTAATTTGTAACAAAAAACCATAAGCATGGCAGCAGCAACTTTTGCTCTACAAAGCGCAAACAAGATCGTGCCGCATCTAAGCACATCCTAAAGCTGTTCGATTCGATTCAAAAGAGAGCTGTGCGTCTCGTCGACGACCCGGAGTTGACCCATGGTCTGGATAGTTTGGAACACCGCAGACATGTGGCCGAGATCTCCCTATTCTATAGATATTTTTACGGTAGATTTTCCCAAGATTTGGCCAGCATCATCCTGCCCCTAGCAACGCCTGTCAGATGGTCACGACAGACGGCAAGAGCGCACCCGTTAGTTGTATATCTGGACACACCTAGAACATCGCTTTGTCTGGCGCACTGCATCAATGTGAAACTCGCTCCCAGAATATATGTTTCCTCCTAATTACAACTTACAACTATTCCAGAACCGTGTCGATCAACATCTTCGCACACACACCTCGCGTCGAGTGCCCTAAGATCTATCTTTAGTGTGTGTGCCACTCCCATAAAAACAATGTAAGGTCATCAAAGGACAACAGAGATTATTTGGTTCTAGACAACCACGAGAACCATATTTGATTGGAAGACATGATATCGCTGCCCCTAATATTGATTAAATTTCACATATTGTCGAAATATTCTTTTAATTCATTTCATTGTCCTCCGGAAAGGGAGAAGGAAGTCTCAGATGTGATTGCCTTTAATAGAAGTAAATATTCATTATTAAGTTGGTTTCAGATAATTCGACTCCAATTTTGTTTCAATAACATGCAAATAACACTAAACTCGCTTGAAATGTTTGCTTGAATGGTCTCACAATTGTTTAATTTTAGGAAATGCAAACTTTATATGGGTATAGTATATCCTAATTCCAATGCATTTTACATCGGTTCTTTAGGATAGGAGGATTCTATTGCCCAAATTCCGATACGTTCTGTCCTCGGTTTATTTTGGCTTTTGGGGAACTTTCTTTTATTTAATTGGTAACGCAGACTTTTCTTTATTCGTCTTTTTTATTCATTTATTATTAAGTTAACTAAAGACAATCCTAAAGATTTTTTAAAATCAAAATTGAATACGTTAATTATGTTACCTTCTTTTTTGACGTATTATACTCACAATATTACTAGTTTAATAACGTTCTATTGGACTCAAGAAGTGTAAGCGGAACATGATCAGGTTTTGAGTAGTCTAGTAACTGATACACTATAGGCACATAAACAGAAGATATAGTAGATAGATTTTAATTTATTTAGAGCCATCTTTAATCCCTGAACAATTATTAAAATATAGTGCTTCGTTTAATGAAAAATAGTAATAGTAGTTATATATTTTCTCGTATTAATGCATGCAAGGAGTAGTACTTCATGCACTTAAAATTTAAAATTAAAATTAGAGGATTGGCACGTTCGTATTAAAAATTATTTATTGAGCTGATGCAAATGAGCTTCGGTAAATAGATGCTGAGGTTTTTCACATTTCGTTTCTCGACAGACTTGAAACTGTGTCCCATCATGACAAAGCCCATGTCACAAACTTTAGCTATTTATGCAACATACAGTCACGTACGTCGGACTTCCGTTGTGTTAAGCACTAACATTTACATGACATCTATAGCAGTTATAGAATGGAAGTGGCTCATATATGATGGCATGTAGCATTTCAGCCTGGAGATATCTAACAAACTTCACTTGGATTTTAGACTACTTACAAAGACTTTTGAGCAGTAATGATTATTACACTCATCGTTTTGCTTTATTTATGGTGGTTTCGCCAACGAGTCCAGTTTTTCTAATTTTGTTGGCTACTATTAGGTGCATATATTTTTTACTAGTATGGTCATCGTACCTCTCAAAATACACATAGAAATACAGCTTGTGAATCGACGTGATTTCATGCAGTAATACAAATAAAATCACATTGCCGCGTGCTTTCACGGAAGATATCTGATAAAATGGAATATTGATATCTTTAGAGGTAATAATTGAATTTAAGTTCCTAAAATTACAAGATAACTAGCTAGTTTGCGTTACTTGGGCATAACCATGACCGTAAAACATGACCTTCCTATGCCTGCATAACCTCCACCACGACCTAATTAATACCCCGCCCATATTATCTTGTATCTACGTCGGCATTACCTAGTTCATTTTACTATTGAGTATTCGTAGGTGAAGTTGTACCACCGTTTTGTCTATGGCACTCGACGAGTGGTGTGTGTGCGAATATGTTGGATGACACGGTTCTTGAATAGCTGTAGATTGTAATTTGGAGGAAACAGATGTCCTGGGATTGAGTTCCACAGCGATGCAGTGCGCCAGACCAAGGAGTCTCTGTAAAGCGATATTCTAGATGTTTCCAGTTGTACAACAAACGGCTGCGCTCTTGCTGTCTGCCATGACTCTGTCTGACAGGCGTTGCTGGGGGCGAGATGAGGTGGACAAAATCCTGGGAATATCTGCTTTGAAAATATCTGTAAAACAGGAATATCTCGGTCACATATCTGCGGTGTTCCAGATTACCAGATCCCGAGTCAACTCCTGGTCGCCGACGAGACGCACAGCACCTTTAGGATGTGCTTTGGTGCGGCACCACAAAGTCAAAGTCAAGTCAAAGTATTCATGCTATTACACTACAAGAATGTTTGCATACGTCAGTATATAATTATAATTAAAATAACTTAAACTAATTAAACATTATAAAGTACAATTAAAATCAAGATAAAAACTGTGGAAAAGTACATATAAAACAAACAAATGCCGAGGTCCCACTGTACTGGGCATATAAGGTCACAAGGGTATTGACTTCATATCCTGTAAACTATGTTTAATTTGTTAAGCAATACACAATATATTGCAATTGCCCAGCACAGCTTTTGACGATTATTATTACATTAGGTAATCAGGTTATTGTTTAATTAATATAAGATTGCATACTGTGCATTTTGGCCAGCATATACGAATATTAATTTATAACCAATATAGTTTTATCGAAGCTTTCGTGATGTTCTTAATTCTCCTCAACCTATGAGAACCAAGCTGATTACATGGCGATCCTGCCAGCGGCGTTCGTGTGTCCTTAAGATGTTTGTAAAGTCGTTGTTTGAATTCAAACAATGGTAAAGTAAAGTAATGATGAAGTTATTGTGATTGTGTCAAGAAAATGGGGAAAACTCAGTCAAAAGAAGAAGTTATAATTGCACAAGCTGGAAACAGTGGTGGACAAACGACAACTCAAGAATCCAGCAGGGGCGTCTCCCTCCATGAAGTGCTTGCATTAATGGTAGGTGGCATAATTGTTACTGTTTGGGTGATTTACTGTTGCCTGCGGACAAAAAAGAAACTAGAAAGAAAAATAAGGCGTGAAATAAGAAGAAGTCAAGAACTTGTATAAGAAAAACTCATCCTGACGATATATATGGGTCGATTCCAAAATCGATCCCATCAGGGAACTTCAACCAGTGGTACCCAAACCGGGGCTGGCATCGATGGAACGGGCTAGTTGTGGGCGCAATGCCGCTAGTTCGCAACGTTGGACACGTCAGCTTCTAGGACTAATCCCGAGGCAAAACTTCTGTAGCGGATAGCGGATTATATAATATTAAGGTAAATGAGTAGTGTAGGATTAAGTGATTTTAAAGAACTATACGCATCCGTGCATAAGTTTTGTAGTAACATTGTTAAAGAACCTACCGAGAGAAGGGTAAATTTAGAAAGAGTACATAAATTGTTGTTAGAGATCGGTATATTAGAAGATAATTTCAGTACTTTAAAATTAGAATTTGGTAAAATTGAAAGAGATTCAGCGGAGCAGCAAGCAGCTTCTAAATATATCAAAGAAATCGGGAAAATTCTTTATAATTGTAGACATATACTATTAGAGAGGTTAAGCGTTATAGTAGAAGGTAAGGAAAGTGAAGAGGTATTAGACATTGTACAAGGTGATAAAAGTTTAAATATGACTGAAAAATTTGACTTGAGAACAGCCGCATCCTTGTTGCCGTGTATTGATGGTAATGAGGATACAACTAATCAACTAATTGACTCTATTCAACTTTATAGCGAACTGCTGAATGACGATGGTAAAAAACATTTAATAAATTACGTTCTGAAAACTAGATTATCGCGTAGTGCAAAACTACGGCTAGAAAATACTTACAATACAATTGACCGCTTACTAGCTGATATAAAAACACATTTACTTACAAAAAAATCTGCAGCTGCGTTAGCAACTGAATTACATAATATTAGACAAGACGGGAAGACAATTGACGACTACGCAAAACAGATAGAAGAATTATTTCTCAATTTAACTATAGCTCAAGCAAATGGCAATGATAGAAACATTACAATTCTTAGAGATGTCAACGAAAAACTTGCAATTAATGCCTTTTCCAATGGACTAAAAAATACTGAACTGCGAACAATAGTAAAAGCTAGGGACTATTCCACACTAAAAGACGCTATAGTAGGCGCAAAAGATGAAGAAAAACTTAAGTTCTCAAATTCTAGTATGTCTGTATTTCATATGAGACAGAATAATAATAATTCGAATAGATTTAACAATTACGGTGGTCGTGGAAGAGGTTTCTCAAATAGATTTAATAACAATCGAGGTAGACCTTTTAATAATAATACTAGGTCGGGCAGTATAAATCCGAGAAATTTTAATAACAATAATTTCCGTAGACTAGGTCGGGGCTCCCGTGGAAGTCGTTCGTATTTTCGTGGCCATCAGCAAAATCGTAATATGGGTCAACAGAGATCTTATTTTACAGACGTAAGTGGATCAAATTATAACAATCCAAACCTTATGTCAAACGAAATTCCGTACGCCGAAAATTCAAATTTAAACCCGGGAATAAGCGGAATAGAGCAGAATAGGCGGTTTTTTCGTTCCTAACAATAAGTGTAAAAATTTAGAAGAACATGTAGTTTTAAGCTTAAATGGTATGAATTTTATTCAGGTGCATTACGAAATGCAAGATATGCTATTTTTAATAGACACCGGAGCTAGTATTAGTGTATTTTTTTCAGATTACTTAAGAAAAGGTGAATATGTTGATACATCAAAAAAGGTAAAAATAATGGGTATAAGCGGTTCTACATTTTCCCTAGGCGCAACAAATGTTCGATTTTCGCTAAATAATATTGAAATTGAACACGAATATTTAGTACTTAATAAATTTAATCAGGTATACAGGGTGTACTAGGTTCAGATTTTTTTTCGAAATACGGAGCAAGCATAAATTACGAGACATCAATATTTTCTTTTTGGGTTAACGATAACAAGGTATCGGTACCTATGATGTCGAATTTCGATGATTATATTTCAATACCACCTAGAAGCGAAATAGTAAAATACTGCTTAGCCGATCGTACCAGTGACTGTGTTATTTCTTCTGAGGAGTTGTGTGAGGGTGTGTTCGTTGCAGGTGTTATAGCGAGACCGGAGAATGGAAGAATTGCCGTGAGATTTCTGAATGTAAATGACCGCGAAATTAAGGTTAAAAATTTCACACCTAGATTAGAACCTATTGAGAATTATCAAATCTATAACTTTAACAAAAACGATAATTTATCTGTAGAACGCGTAGATAAAGTCTTAGATCTAATAGACACGTCGTCGCTAAACAACGAAGAAAAACTTTCAATCGAAAAACTATGCGCAAAATATGCAGACGTCTTTCACTTAGAGGGCGATTCTCTTACGGTTACTAATCTTTACCAACAGAGACTACAGCTCAAAGAAAACGCGGTTCCAGTTTATGTAAAACCTTATAGGCTTCCCCAGGCTCAAAAGTCAGAGATACATAGGCAGGTTCATAAAATGCTTGACGAGGGTATTATTGAAGAGGCTAAGTGCGAATGGTCTTCACCCCTTTTAATCGTACCTAAAAAAGCTACTAATGGCGAAAGGAAATGGAGAGTCGTTATTGACTACAGACTCGTAAACCGTCAATTAAAGGATGAAAAAATGCCTCTACCTTGCATCTCTGAAATATTAGACTCACTATCAGGAGCATTGTACTTTTCTCATCTCGTTTTATCTCAAGGATACTACCAAGTCGAGTTACATAAAGATAGTAGGCCTTACACAGCATTTACTACTAATGAGGGTCAGTTTCAAATGAGAAGGTTACCTATGGGTTTAAAAATTAGTCCAAGTGCATTTTCTAGACTCATGACTGTTGCATTTTCTGGGTTAAATTATGAGTCTTGTTTTATTTATTTGGACGACCTAATAATATTCGGGAACTCATTACAACAACATAATAAAAATCTTGTTAAAGTTTTACAAAGACTTAGAGAAGTAAATTTGAAATTAAACCCTAATAAATGTGATTTTCTTAAAAAACAAATTTTATATTTAGGCCATGTGATTTCTTCAGATGGAATTTCTCCAGATCCCGAAAAATCCAGAGTGATAGCTAAATATCCAATACCTAGAAACGCTGATGAAGCTAAACGGTTCGTTGCATTTGCAAATTATTATCGAAAATTTATAAGTAATTTTGCACAAATAGCTCAACCTCTTAATGAATTATCGCGGAAAGGAATAAACTTTAATTGGACAGGCAAGTGTCAAACAGCATTTGATATTTTAAAAAAGGCACTTATAAATCCACCTGTATTACAATATCCAAATTTTTCAGAAAATAATACATTCATTCTTAAAACAGATGCTAGTGGTTATGCTATTGGTTCGGTTCTATGTAATGGTAATGACAAGCCAGTAGCGTACGCTTCTCGTGTTTTAAATAAGGCCGAAAGGAATTACTGTACCATCGAAAAAGAATTGCTAGCCGTTGTTTGGAGTGTAAAACATTTTAGACCGTATCTGTATGGCAGAAAATTTGAAATACTTACGGATCATCGTCCACTCGTATATTTATTTAGCATGACAAACCCATCAAGTAGATTAACTAAATTTAGATTAGTTTTAGAGGAATATGATTTTACGGTAAATTACATAAAAGGTACACATAATGTTACAGCTGACGCTTTGTCGCGTATAAAAATCGATGTGAACGAACTGAAAGAAATGAGGGAGGGAATGATTAATAGTGTGAATGTGATTACGCGAGCACAGGAAAAAAATCAACAAATCAAAGAACAGGAAGATTTAATAAATTCTACGGATGAAAGGCTTGATCACCCTGGAATTGTAGAAATATTAAAACGACCTGATAATAGTATAGAATTACGGCCGATAGGAAAAGATGCATTTATTAAATATAAAAATAAAATAAACCATGGTAAAAATATGAATTATGCAAATTTTATATACGACGAAAAACTGCAAGTAATTTATTTTTGTCGAGATTACCGATCGACGTTTGACCTAGGTACATCGTTGAGGAATCTTGGAAATGTGTGCACAAGGTATAAAATTGCAGAAATATGTATAATAAAAAATATACAGACTAGTCAATTTATTAAAGATATATCGCGATATAAAAACGAAATATTAGAAAACGGTATTAAAATATGCATTATTAAGGACATAAAACGTATTGAAGACAAAGAAACGAGACAATTGATACTAAACGATTTTCACAACCTTTATACAGGAGGACATGCGGGTACTAACCGTATGTACAACAATATTAAGAAGTTTTATTTTTGGTCAGGTTTGAAGCGAGATGTAGATCAGTTTGTCAAAAAGTGCGATGAGTGTCAAAGATATAAATATAGTAAAGCTACCAAACAGCCAATGACAATAACATCTACAGCTACTTCAGCTTTCCAAAAAATTTTTCTTGATTTAGTTGGACCTATAAAGACTGACATTAAAAACAATTCATATCTATTAACAATTCAGTGTGAACTCAGCAAATTTATAGAATGTTATCCATTACAAACGAAAGAAGCTTATGATGTAGCTAAGTCTTTTGTGGAGAATTTTGTACTACGGTATGGAATTCCACAAGAAATTGTCACAGATCAGGCAACAGAATTTTTGGCAAACCTGTTTCAGGAATCATGTAAATTGCTAGGAATTAATACCTTAAATTCAACAGCTTATCACCATGAAACTCTAGGAGCTTTGGAAAACTCTCACAAACATTTAGGAGCTTATTTGCGTATTCAAGTGTCACAACATGCAGATAGTTGGAGTACGTGGGTACCATATTGGTGCTTTGCGTATAACAACACTGTGCATACCGAAACCAAATATACTCCTTATGAACTTGTGTTTGGAAAACAAAGCCAAATACCATCAAATATTGCCAATAACATAGATCCATTATATAACTTTGAGGATTATCCTAAAGAGCTTAAATATAGACTTCAAACTGCTTGTAATGATGCTAGAAATAATTTGATTACATCCAAACAAAACCGGAAAATAAATTTCGATAAAAAATGTATTAATGTAGAGTATAACGTGGGAGATAAAGTGTTGATTCTCAACGAAAATAGGAATAGTAAATTAGATGCTTTGTATATAGGACCTTACGAGGTATTAGAAAATAAAAATCCAAATGTAGTGTTAAAAATAAATAATAGAAATGTAGAAGTACATAAAAATAGGATTAAGCTTTATTATGATTAGGATTAAGCTTTATTATGATACTAACTATATTATAAGTATTATAATTATATCTATCTATATATCATAAAAAAATATATATTGCTGTCTCAATATATATATATTTTTTTTCGCCAGGGAGGTGTACTGGGCATATAAGGTCACAAGGGTATTGACTTCATATCCTGTA
>MU183642.1:66043-89420 GCA_016904865.1 Pissodes strobi | reverse complement strand
TACAGCTACTATAAAATGGTTTTATAGTGTGTCACGTAGTCACATCTATAAAATGGGATTAAAGCAGCACTACAAAAGTCTTACAAAATGGTTGTTTAATGCATTATATTTTTTTATAATGCTGTCATTGCGTGCACAATGAAAACCTTCTATCATTTAGCAGTTTAAAAAGCATTTTATTTTTTAGGGAAGAATATTAGAACCAAATTATATTTTAAGCGTGTTGTGAATAATATAAATCTAGGATGTGCATGCATTATTGTAAAAATGGAGACTTATTAGTATTATAACGTGAAAATGGCAGAGCAGTTGCTTAATAGATATTTTGTAAAATCATTTGGAAGGTTTGGATAGCACAAATTTTGATGCGCCGAAAATTTTATTGATAGATTGTAGGTATGTGGTTGGCAAAAAATGAAGCGCTTTAATTTTGTTTAATTTTTAATTTTTTTTATTTCTCTTTTTTTTAATGATTTTAATAGTTTATTACTGCATATGACAATACTTTCGCAATATAATTCTCTAAATAATAATAAAGTCACATTTTTCAAGTTAGTTTCATGTTTTCCAACTCAATTGCTCATAATGGCGGCGATAAGCGATACAAGAATTCCTTATTTAGACATGGCGATTTATAATACAACAATTTTATCCCAAATAAATACCTTAAATAATGTTTCATTGTAAAATGAAACGGTATACGAGAAAATTGTTTTATAACGATGAATACTTAGGCACTATACAACTTTTTTTAACAAGTAAATAATATTGAGATTCGCCAAAAAGTAGAGGTTGCCAGATCTTATATGGTAATATGAATTTAAACTTTCAAAACAGCTGATAATAATTTAATAGCAATGTAGGATTAGAAATTCGGCCTGCGCCGAGGTTAACTACTTAGTACCTATTTTAAGAAAAGGGTTTTATCATTTATAAATGATTAAACTTTACTTTTGACATTATTAAAACGCAGGGGAGACAGAGTGGTTAGAATGGGGGTTTACATTGAAAAAAATATATCGTTAACGTATTTTTTTTAAATACAATACATGTAAAATTTTCTTCCAAGTATAAAATATTTAGGTCATCGTGGCAACCATGCTCCAAAAAGTTCAAGAAGGCTAAAGAGATTGAGATATCAGCTGATCATGGCATCATTCGGTTGTTTAACGTGGTTGTGTGCGACTGGCGTCACTATACAACCTTTATAAAATCTCTTGCATACTAACCTCAAAGTGAATGTATAATTAAAATTTGATATTGTTATTGTGTCGTCGGTCATATCATATTGCGTTTGCTTGCGTATCCTCAGATTCCAGATTTTGAACATGCTAATACTATTAATATTATCTGGTTTGTCGTGTGTGATTGGAGGAATTATGTTATCAAGCTCTGTGGTATCAGGCCTACTTCCATTAAAATTAGAGCATACAATCTCTGGATTACTTGCAAGAATTTGTAAATATTTTTTCTTACAAGCTCTTTTAATGTTGCCACTGTGTTTGTTAATTTTTTTCCACTGAGATATTTCGGTGCAAAAGTAAAGTTACGTTCACTTCAGTCTCATAACGCAGATCTTAGAACGAATTTATTCTGTCATACACTGTGTTTTATAATGCAGCGCAATTCAATGCTATAAAATATTTATTATACAACATTATACAACTTTAATAAGACAAGCTTAAGTAACTATTTTATAATGTTGTGACTACTAGTTATATAATATATTATAGAACTCTTATACAATACGTATGCAGGTCTTATAAAATAATATTTTTGATATTGTATAAACTTGCTTATGAAGTAATATATCATTTTAAAAGAAATTATCGTATAATCCGTTATAGGATATATTGTAAAAGCCACTATAAAATCATTTAATACAACAATTTTCTTTACAAAACAAAATTATTGAAACAAAAGGCATAATAAAAACAAACAGTCCTTAAAACAACGCTATTCCACTGTTATACAATAATTCAGATCTTTTAGAATTCCATTTTGCTAGTTGGGCAGGACAGACCCCTGAGGCACCCCAAACTGGATCGGCAGGACGCCTGAAGCAGAACCACTAAAGTCAACAAACTGGCATCTCTGGGTCAAGTATGACTTAATTAGCCCAGCACTGTTGGACGAGAAGATGTACTATTTCAGTTTTGATACCAGTATGTCAGAAGAAACGTAGTCAAGTTCACCAGAATTAAAAGCATTGGTTACAGTAGTAAGTAACTGGTTTATTGCCATCACAGTGGATACTCCATTTCTAAAACCAAACTGCCTCTTATTCAATAAGTTACTGTTGATAAAATGATCAGATATTCTTGTTTTTAATGCTTTTTCGAAAATTTAACTATAAATAGGCACTAGGGAGATTGGTCTATAATTTGATACACAGATGTGTAAGCAATAGTTTAAGCTTCTTATTTGCGCTTTGTAGAGCAAGAGCAGCTGCTGCGGTGTATAGAGTTTTTTATTGCCAAATAGCCCAACAAGCTTCTGCGAGGCTGATTTTGCAATGTTAGCGACGTGGTCATGCCAGGACATATTGCTCTTAAGCCCAGTAGTCCGATTGACAAGGATGAAGGAATGGTCGGTCCTGCCATAATGACGTCAGGGCCCGGCGTATTGGCTTTCTTGGTGTACGTGGCCGCTTGGGTTGTTGTTGCATTGAACTGGATCAAATTTTTGCCGCTCCAAGCTCGAACTCTCTCTAGATCTTGATTAATTGCTGCAATCTGCTCCTGTCTGCGGTGATATGTCTCAGTCGCTGATAAAGGCGTTTCCGATCTAAATTGGGAGACAAAGGTATTGTCATCTGCAAAACTGTAAACAGGATTCGGTTTCGGTCAGCAGGTCATTACTGTAGATGAGGAATAGAGTTGGCGTATTGCGCCTTGAGGTACGCCCGCGTTAATGGTGAATGTGTCTGAGATGTGTCTATCAACTGCAACGTGCAGAGATCGGTTCTTAAGGGAACTGGGAAGCCAGCCGCAGAAAGATGCTGGCAGTCCGAAGGACGGCAGTTTATTCAGCAATCCTTCATGCCAAACTTTGTCGAATGCCTTCGAAATATCCAATGCAGTCGCTCGAGACTCTCCGTAGTTCTCAATTACCCTACTCCATGTATGAGTGACATCAGCCAATATATATCATGTCGATCTCTTTTTGCGAATGCAGTATTGGCTAGAGCTAATTAATCTGTTGTTCTCAAGCTACTTGAGAAGTTGCTGATTGACTACACGTTCTATGACTCTGGAGATTATTCGAAGCTAGGCAATTGTGCGATAGTTTGAGGGCGTGGTTTTGGCCTTTTTTTGGAACAGGTTGCACTCAAGCGGCTTTCCAAGAAGATGGGTAAGCCCGTTTTCAGTAAGACAGAGAAAAAGTCTGGAAAATGTATCTTAGCTCGTTGGCGCAGTTCTTTAACATGATGGCAGGTATCTTGTCCGGTCCTGATGCTTTTGCGTATCTAGTTCTTTGAGGATTTTACGAATATCACGGTGATTAAACTTATCTTCTGCCATAGTAGTGTTGATGTTCGATATGGTGGGGAGAGTCTTGCCTTGGGGGACGTTTAAGGTAAAGTGCGATGAATACATTTTGACATATGTGCCGAATACTCTTTGATGGAAAGTAGGAAACTATTTTTTAACCTAGTAAAAAGATTTGTAGAATTAGTGATTTGAAGAAAACCAAAACTGTTATAAGTACTATTTTTATCTCTGACATATCAAAGAAACTAATCAAAGCGATAGACACAATTGGAAATATCTATCCTCATCTAGATTCAGAAAAGATACCTGTTTTACGTTCTGAGGAAATATCCACTACATATTCAACCCTCTACCAAAACTCCCGGAAGATGAAGCAGAATCATCAACGGCTGATGAAGTTCAATATATGCAGTGATCTTGAGCCAGATTCAGCAAAGCCCCAACATTTCAATCTGAAAGAACTGAATGATCTCATTGGAGACTTGAACTTCTCAAAGAAGACTTCTGAAATACTAGCTTCCAGACTAACTGAAAAAATGTACTTTATCCTGGTACTAGTATTAAAATTTTTTGAGAAAGGGGTCAAGATCTGTTGCCGTTTTTCCCAAAGGAAGTCAACCTGATATTTTGTGGTGATATATGAGGACTTTAAGAAAAAAGAAGTTTGTCAAAATACAGATCATTGAAATATGCCCTTTTATGCAGCGGTAAGAAATTTGACTCAATATCCAGGGCCCATTTCACCAGCATGGAATAGAAATATTCGTATAACACAATATCACTAGACCTTAAAAAAATTGAGCATGGTGATCAACAATAAAGCTTCCAGGATCGGCATTGAGTTAACAGAAAATGTCATGATTCATGGAAATTAAAACATAATCATTGCGAGGGAGAGAATAATTTGTCCACCCTTGCATATAAATTTCAATTGGAAAAAAATTATGTTATAGTACAATTGAAACATTTTATCCTATATAAGCATGCATGTAAACGTTAACACTAAAATTGCTTATACACAGCGGAAATTCAGTCTACAACCTTCTAAGTGCTAAAGTTGCCAGCCCAATGTTCGTGCGACATAAATTTATGGCCACTGTGCATTTGCCAACTAGCTAATTTCAACTTAATAATTTAGGTTTCGAACAAAATTGGTTTATAATTTCTGTACGGATATTAGGCTTGTCCGTTCGCAATAGGATATTTGCTCCAAAATTAATGCTAGCCCACAATTTAAAGAATTTGGTATAGCATGTAATAGCTTTTATGCGGTTCTTGTTATTGTGTGACCGAAATGAATCAACAATATGGCAAATTGTGGCACTAGGAATAAGCAGCGTAACATGGTAGTAGAGTCATAAGGATTTCCCTTCTAGGACTAAAGAGTTGATGATAACAGCATCTTCTGTCAATAAGAGGTAGGTAACATCATCTGTTTAGCCATAGAAAAACATACAATTTTCATTGCTGCTAAGGCAACTGAATATTTATCCGCAAGCCACATTATTGAGCTTGTCATATTATTTAAATATATGCATGTATATATGAATGTTCTCTGTACTCTAGATGGATTATGATTTCCCTCTCTTTAGAGCTAGAAATGCCCTCACCCTACAAGGTACTGGGTTGTTTAAGAGGAACCCAGCCTGCTTCATTCCTGGAATAGTCCACCATAGATCCTAGCCATACTGTAGGATTCACTTCTTACAGGCTCAGGTCCCATTGGACGCATCGCTAAGCCCTATCGTGCCAGACGATCGGCCTCTTCGTTCCACGCATTCGAGTGTCCCAAACACAAGCAAGACTGGCTCTATTATGTCCGACCAAGGCCGCCAAGACGTCTCTGCGGTCAGACATTAGCGCAGAATTAATTTAATCATCTCAGAAGCCGATAGAGCAACTCTTCTCTTAGAGCAGATGTGGATATTCTTCCTTCTGATGGCTCTTAACAGGTTTTTATAACCGTATTTGAGGATCTCATACATCTGGTCCTGGAACATGGTCGTAAGTCTTAAAGGCCAGAGCAAGTCTCGTCCCTTTAGTTTCTTCATACACAACTCTACGAATATTTCGAGGAATAATCCAACTTTTAGAATTACATTCCACAAACCATCAGATCCCAGGCCCCAATGATATTTTTACATAAATTTAACACAAAGGTGTCACATGGCGAAACCTGCACACTTATTGGAAGTTCGTAACAAAGTAAAACTGGCAATCAAGCGTTTTTTGTCAAATCACTTAAAATGAACGCAGATCAACTAGGACATACACAGGAGAGTCGAGAAATATATTCTATTCATATTGATATTGAGCCGGAATTAGTATGGTGATTCCATATTGAATCCAGAGGATTGATATTATCTTCCACGTGGTATTGTAAATATCCTCAGGCAGAAGAATTGGATCAAGAAAAATTTCAAACAGTGCTAATTCGAATCGCAGTAAAATCTTGAATTGCGAATGATATAAGAGGCGAAGTGACGTAGAAATCATAAAAAAAGATTGATAACGACATTTCCCAAATCAAAACCAAATAAGGGTATTCAATTATTCAGCTGATGAAACGTTGCTGTTAAGCATATACCATTATATAACAATATCCAAAGAAATCTCATGAATGACGTTCTCTAACTCTTAACTGAAAATAGCCCTAAACAACGCTCAATCACTCTTGAATGTCCTAAGGGAAACATACCATTTTATGAAAATGACCAAAAAAATTGCCACCAATGACGTTCGCTAGCCTTTAACTATAAATAGCCCTAAATAACGCTCAATCACGTTTGAATGACCTAAGGGAAACAGATTTATTCAAAACTTCTAGAAAATTTGCCTTTCGCTTCACTGAAAGGACTGTTATAGTAAAACACAATAACATAGGGAGGAAAACTTTAAAACTTTCCCGGGGTTAGAGCCACTTTCGATAGATTTTATAACAGAAGTTGAAAATTTCGTAATCGATTTACGGGAAAAGTCAGATTGCGTAATTCTGCTCCTAAACTCGAAATAAAATTGTTCGTGCGAAAATACAGGAACATTTATTTTCATTTTTATTTTAGATATGGCATTGCTTTAATAATAAAAATAGAATAAGATGGGTGCGTATTATGCGGCGAGTCGAGGCAAGACGAGATTTGAAGCATTGATTGGCTGTTACTAATACCACGAGACGAGAATAATTAAGGATGCAAATGAGAATAGTAGTATAGTATTCTCATTTGCATCCGCGCCTGCCTGGAAATGGCATAGTTCATAGTTTTAGCTTATTATAACTGAACTATATCCCATTGCAGTTTATAGCACAAATCGACGGTTAAGATCATAAAGTAATCATAAACCATAGGCGTGACGGTAGTACCTACCACTTCGGTATATGTTTGTAAATCGGATTATAGATAGGTTGATATTGGGTTTCATAGGTAGGTACTGACGGACGATTGTACCTATCAAAACAAATCACAATTCTATTTATCCAGCAATTTAGCAAAAATCCATATTTCCTCGGTCGGTTGAAAAGTCCCACAAAAGGTAAAATCAATTACTGCTGCAAACGACAGACCGACGTAAAATGACATTATTGAAAAATCGAGAAAACAAGGTAATAGGCAAAGAAACTTCCTTCAAAATCCCCACTTCAAGAATTTCGGCTGACCAATCGAAAGACGACTCGCATGTCACATGTCACATACAACAATTTTCTAACCGATTTCGAAAATAGAAGCCCAGAATTTTGATGTACCGAGGCCATCCATACATAAGAGGAAATGTGAAATTTAGCCTCTGCGTAGCATCAAAAGACCTCTCTCAGATAGATAGGAACTTTATATCATTTTATCGAATATCGAAAAAATCTTAGCTGTAATTGGCAAGGATGGTTAGTCCTTTCATAGACAAGGTGGATACAAATATGAGGGAATGTGTGCGTACACGATAAAGAATATTGATCACTCTGAGGTATACGAAGAATCAGATGGTAAAAGCATTAAGTGCAATGTTGACATTTGGGGCTTATTCTGGGATGAAGTTGACATTATTTAATCAATGAGACTCAACGTTTAAAATATTTAATTTGTAAATGAATCACTCATCTCTTCCAGTTCCGGTAACGTACTAAGTAGGAACACTTGGAGGCTCTGTTGCCTGCCAATTTTCTGAGATAGTTTCTGTCTCGGTTTACTATATTTTTGTTTTTTTTGCTCTGAAATATTCGGCGATGTATTGATCTGCGTCTTTTGTTACTGAATTCCCATGATGCCCTCGTATACCAGCAACCTGCAAGTAATGTTTGCAGCATATTTACGAGCTGTGCCAATATGGGAAGAGTTGGAGCAGCGACTATATATAAATTCTTGCAAGAGAGAAAATGCATGCTCTCTCAGGAAAATACACCATTGGATATTGACGATTTTCAAAAGGGTTTAAGAAGAAGAGGTTATGGTTTTTATTTTATCAAGGAAATACCCACGCAAACCACCAAGGTTGACGAAAACTTTCCCCAATTATCAAGAGGTAGACTATGGTAAATTCTTCGTGACATGAAGTTTAGCTGGGAAATGCATGAGGATATTATTTGCTGGAGATGACAATACTATAGGTCAAACCCGAAAATATCGCAGCAAATGCTAAAATATGTTTTCTTTGGATGAAAGTTGTCTGAATAAAGGGCACTTTGTATTAAAAGTCTTGCAAGATAGAAACATCTGGAGTCCTCGACAAGCTGTCTCCTCCATGACATAAAACATATTTTTGCATTCCCTGTGATATTTTTGGGTTTAACCTCAAGTATTCTGGTCTCAAGCAAATAATATCTGCATGAATTTACCAACGAAAGTTCATATCATGAAGAATTTTCCATAGTCTACATTTTGATGGCTGGGGAACGTTTTTAACGGGATTAAGATCGCCGTCTGGAAAGGGCCGCAGGCTTATTAAAACCCATACATCAGGTGTGAAAATTAATGGAATGGTTTTCGAAGAATATTTTAAGCAAATGATCGAACATATTCCCGGTAATTCAATAATAGTGATTGATAACACCAGCTTTCATTTTTGGTTAGTAGAGAAACTTTTCACAACGTCATGGCAAAAATGGAAATCATTAAATGCTTTCAGCGGAAGAGATTGAATTGTGATAGTAACATGGTAAAGAAAAACTTCTGGAAATTGTTAGGCAGCAAAAGTCAAAGTTTGAAAAATATGTTATTGATTAGATAGCAAAAGGATCGAGGTATTATTGCACATCGTTTGTCCCCCTTTTATTGTAAGATGAAAGAGCTTCTATGGGTACGAGTAAAAGGTTATGCTGCTTAGAACAACAAAACTTTTAAGATCCAAGAAGTACTGCAACACTTGTTAAACTCTTTGTCGAATATAACTGCGTAAAGCTGGTAAAATGCCATAAAATATGTTCTAGAAGAAGAGAAGAAAATGTGGGATCGTGATCACACAGCGACGAAAATATGAAACTCGAGTCCTCATTGCATGAAACGCGAAGAGAAAGTTGCAAGCCTTACCTACTGCACACAAGGAGAGTTGCACAGCCTTGACAAGACCAAAATTGGTTAGATTGGGCTAGTTTTAGATGATTGCGCCCCCGAAGCGAGCTGAGGGTCATGCGTTTTCCCCCGCTTATCAAGCTCCTCCCATTGACTGTCACTTTTGTGCATTCCCATTGCTCTCCCATTACTCTTGCAGTCTTCGTGGTTTAAGAACTGTCGAGCGGGTATAGATGGTATAAGAACGTGGACAGAAAAGGGGGCAAAGCACAGATACAAAAAATAAAGAAATTGTAAATAATTAGCACAGAGTAGGTAGGAAACAGCAAGCCTACAAATACTGGCAGCAAAGTCAGACCGCTGAAAGTTGCAGGTATTTTACCGAAGTGAGAAACGTGTGATTGACGAAACTAAGGACAAATACAATCAAAGAACCAGGAATAAGTTTTTGCAATGCCCCAGTGGCTCCAGGAATTTCTGATCGGTAGCAAAGGCAGTAAGCAATATCTTTACAAAGCCGTCTCTTCCACCTTTGACAGATAAACGCGGCGTCACGGCAACTACAGCTAAGGAAAAAGCAAACATGATCGCCGAAATGTTTTGATCGCACTCTACCTTCAACGTCCCCCATGGCAAGGCTCTCCCCACCATATTCAGCATTAAAACTATATGACAGAAGTTTCACCACCGTGACATTAGAAAGATCCTCAAAAAACTAGATACGCAACAGGCATCAGGCCCGGATGGAGTACCTGCCATCGTGTTGAACAACTGCGCCATCGAACTAACACCCATTTTTTTCCAGAATTTTTTCTCTGTCTTACCAAGAACGGATTTGCCCATCGTCTTGGAAAGTTGCTCGAGTACAGCCTGTTCCAAAAAAGGCAAGAAAACCGCCCCCTCAAACTATTGCTCAATTGCCTTGCTTCCAATAATCTCCAAAGTCATGGAACTTATAGTCATTCAGCAACTACTCAACTACCTCGATACCAACAGAATAATTAGCCATAAGGCAATTGAGAACTACGGAGAAACTCGAGCGATTCGTTGGATATTTCGAAGGTATTCGACAGGGTTTGGCATCACGGAATGCTGAACAAACTGCCGTCCTTTGGACTGCCAGCGTCTCTCTGCAGCTGGCTTGCCAGTTTCCTTAAGAACTGATCTCTGCACGTTGCTGTTGATGGACACATCTCAGACACATTCGCCATTAATGCGGGGGTTCCTCAGAGCGCAATACTTTCTCCAGACTCTGTTCCTCATCTATATTAACGACCTGCTGACCGAAACCAATAATCGTGATTACAGTTTTGCAGATGACAGTACCCTTGTCTCCCAATTTAAATCAGAAAAACCTTTACCAACGACTGAGATGTATTACTGCAAACAAAAATAGATCAGAAGAATTAATCAAGATCTGGAGAAAGTTCGAACCTGGGGCGACAGAAATTTGGTCCAATTTAATGCTGCAAAAACCCAAGCAGCCACGTTTACCAAGAAAGCCAATACGGCGTGCCCTGACATCATTATGGCGGAATCGACCATTCCTTCATCCTCGTCAAGTGGACTACTGCCTGTCTCGGTCAACAGCAATATGTCCTGGCATCACCACGTTGCTCTCATCGCAAAGTCAGCTTCGCAGAAGCTTGGTGTGCTGTTTCGCAACAAAAAATTATATACACCGCAGCAGCTACTCTTGCTCTAAAGCGCAAATAAGACCGGGCGTAGAGTATTGCTCACACATCTGTGGTGCCGCACCTAAGAGCATCCTAAAGCTGCAGGATCCCATTCATAAGAGAGCTGTGCATCTCGTTTGTGACTCGGAGTTGATCCGGGATCTTGTTACTCTGGAACACCGCAGACATGTGTCCGAGATTTTCTTCTTTTATAGATATATTCACGGCAGATGTTCCCGGGATTTGACCCGCGTCATCCCACCCCCAACAGCGCCTGTCAGACAGACACGACAGATATCTAGAGCGCACCCGTTCGTCATATAACGGGAAACACCTAGAACATCGTTTTACAAGGACTCCTTTGTCTGGTGCACTGCATCACTGTGAAACTCACTTCCAGGATATTTGTTTTCCCCTAATTACAACCTGCAACTATTTAAGAACCGTGCCAATCAATATCTTCGCACATACGCTGTTCGTCGAGTGCCATAAGATCTCCCTTTAATGTGTATTCCGCTGCCATAGAAAAATCTCTAAAATCCCTTTAACTGCCAGTGACCTAGAAAAGTTATTGTCTAAGGTTGATATAAGTAAGGGGGCTGGTAGTGATGACATCCCAAATATCGTTCTGACATTATGCTCTCGTACGAGAGCCCTCTAGCTTCCTCTAATGCATATTCTCTCGCAATCCCTGATTACTAGTCACTTTCCAGAAGTCTGAAAACTATCCTACGTAACTTCTATCCACAAATCGGGTAGCAAAAGGGCTGTGAGTAACTATAGGCCTAATAGTATTATTTCGTTTGAGCCTCACGTTGAGAGGCATCTCTCGTATACTTTATCTAACATAATCCTGAATTAACAGCATGATTTTATATCTGGTAGACATGTAGATACAAATTTGTTTATTTTACAATCTTTATTAATTAAACATTTGAAGAAAATTGTGAGACACATGCTATATATACTATATACTGATTTCAGTAAGGCTTTTGACAATGATAACCACAGTGTGTTACTCTCGAATTTGGCATCTTATGGGTCTTCAGGTCTTTACTGTCTTGGTTGGAATCATACTTATTCAACAGAAAATAGCAAGTGGGAATTGATGGTTACCCGTTAATACTTTTCGTCCTCTGGTGTGCCTTAGAGATCCCATTTGGAGCCATTTATTTTCAGTTTATTTATGAATGTGTTTGTATGTCATCATATTTCTTAACGTTTGCTGATGACATGAAATTATTTTGTCATTCTGGATGTATTGGCTTTGCAGAATGATCCGCGTATGGATTCTTACTGGTGCCAGCGCAATGATATGCTGCTCAATATCGATAAATGTCGTTTCATGAGGTTTAGTAGACTTCTATCTATGTAGACTTCTTGCTCAGTATCATATAAATGGTATTCCAGTTAATATAATCAAGGTCCTCGGTGTTTACTTGGAAACTAAATTTATGTATACTAAGCATTTCGAAATTATTGTCGGCAGGGCAAATATAATGTTGGGATTTATTAAGAGGTATGCAATGATTTTACCGGTGTAAATGTATAAAGGTGCGGTATGCGTCACTTGTTAGATCTATTCTGGAATTCTCTAGCACAGTCTGATGTCCATATTATCAAACCCACATAAATAGACTGGAACAAGTACAACATAAATTTACTACAGTTGCAAAGTACAAACTATTCCTTCAACGCACTTATCAGTGAAGATCAGACTATATCATACCTGGGTTTTACTTCGTTATCATGTAAAAGGGAATATTTCGATGCTTCTTTTGCTTTTAATATTATCAATGGTTTCATAAATAACCCTGAGGCCCGGAACTGTTTCGATTTCACATTCCTAATTACCGAACACGTAGTAAAACCCTAAGTAAGTAAGATGATATTGGGTCTCATCGTCCTCCATGCACCATCTACACTCCCCCTCCTCTGCAATTCTCAGCAGAGTCAGGTGCCGTCTAAGCCTACACTGCCCTGCGTAAAATCCTACCAGGGCCCTGCACTCCTTCCTAGGTGGGCACAACTACCCCATGGCGCGACTCTTTGCGGGCCCATGTATCATGAGCCTCGTCTGTGTTGTCACTGGAGCCATCCGCAATACCTCTTCTGCCCGACCCTCTGTCCAGGCCTCCAAGGCTTTATCGCGAACACTCTGAGCGATCCCCACACAGGGATCAGGCCCTAAGAATCCCAGTAGTTCAAAGAATCATTTTAAGAGTGAGGCTAAATGAACAATTTTTAGGATAGTGTAAATGTAATGATTTCTTACTAATTACTTGAAATGGTAATATGTTGATAAATAAATAAATAAATAATTTCATTCGAAAATCATTCTATCGACTTTAAAGTATTAGGATCACTAGACACTTATTGTTTTATTTGGCATGCACTAATGTATTTATATTGGTTTATAAACTGTTTTGTTTTGATGAACTAATATATGTATTCAAAAAACCGAAAACTAATAATATACGTGCATTAGACCTCATTACGAATTCAAGCAAAATAAAACCCAGCTATCCGACAATATTGTCCCGATTCTCCGTTTACCCTTAATTTGTATTTCATGTCACTATTGTACTTTCACCAGTTATAGGGCGGTCTGGACTACAATTTCTATTCTATTATGCTAAATATATTTATAACGATTCAGAGGTAAAATTCGTTGATGCACAAGACTACTGTTATGATTTTTTATCAAAGCACCAAGAATCAGCTCCTATGAAATAGACTTTTAAATTTCGCAAAATGTAAAATCATTCTCGTAGATCGTATGTATCGACGGTAATAATGGATTCCCAAATTTCCTATTTCATTAACTTATTTAAAAATTTATGCAAACTTATTTAATACGCTTTTTCAACAGTTTATTAAAATATTTCATTTAATACATTAAATTGTTTAATTACATAAGATATGTTAATAGTAGCAATAACAAAGCTGGTAATTCATTTATTTAGTATATTATATTACAGCATGGGTTAGGAAAGAACACCCAGTGGTAACTTAGAAACCGGGTAATCGTTATTGCTATGCGAAATAGTACATTCTGATCTGAAAAAACAAATTAATACCCTGTAATAATTTGCCGCTCATCGCGTATAATGTGCACCAGTTAACCGATAAAACCTCGCGATGACTTAATAAACTTCGCACTGGTGCACTAGAATTGGGCGCGCTTGCCTATTAATCAGTGAATAATAATTAGAAGAGCCGTTCGTGGGGTAATTGCTCACCTTATTGATTTCCATGATAATGAATATAAATGTTTATATATTCTCATTGAACGTGGAATGGAACGGGTTGCATTATACACACCAGTGTTTCTGAAAGTTGTCTCAAAACCATACTGACCGCCCCTAATTTAAGACCCCGCCCGATTTTATTTGAAGATTCGCATCATACTTTATTTTCTTAACATGCATATGTAAATGTATTTGTATAGAACTCAGAAACGTGTATTTTTATCTCAACCTTCCATTTTTTTATTTAAAATTGAATCCGATGGACAAAGGACAATAATTTGAGGCCACATATAGATAAAGCGATAGTGGCAAAACGTAAATAACTACGCCTATGATTACGCTCACAGCGTAATGTCTCCGAATAAATTTATTTCCCGCAACCCACACAACTGTAAAATCACAAATGCTTACCTTTACTTAATAAGAAAACACCTGAGAGCAGTAAAATGAATCGAACGTGGGATAGTGGCACCATGTTCATCTGCTTGGGTAAAGTTCCTTTCATGATCTATTTCTCTGAAAACAAAAACAAGGGTAATTATTCTATTAGGCCTAAACAAATAGTTAGGTTCATATTAGCAAGAAAAATGCCATATATTTTATGGGATATATTAGATTATTTGGTATTATGTATTTTTTAGGCTTTTACTATATTATATAACTCGAATAGTAAATATTTGGCTGTCAAAACAAATTTGATAAATATATACGGGACCAATCTACAAAGGAAAATTTGTCAAATTCCGATTATTTATTTATTAATTTGCTTTACTACTTTAATGTATGGCTAGTTTTCTGTCTAACTTCAATTAATTATTGCATTGAAATCTATATTTGTAGTTACTGACGATGGTTTGAATTTATTCAGTGATAAAAGGCAAACGAGTGTTCTTCAAATCTGACTTATAGGCTCTTAATAGGTAATATAATATTTCTCCACTATTCCATTATCACATTTTAAGAAATCCTTTCTGGCTGAAGAACAGTTCAAATATTCTCCAAGAATACAGCATATTTTCACTTCGACCATAATTCTATTTGATAAAGGAAATATGAAAATATTTTTCCCCGAAATAAAGAAAAAGCTTCTGTCTTAACTATAGAGCCTAAGCAAATACAAGATTTTCAGCAAAAAGGTCGGTCTTGTCCTTATTTATTTTAAGTTGGATCGTGCAAGCTTTCCTTTTTATAATATTGAGTAGGGTGGACCGAAAAACTTTTCTTTTAGGTTTCGGCAAGGACGAGTGAACCGAAAGTTGTCACCATAAATGTAAGGATTTATGCAAAAATAGAAGTTTTATAAATAGCGGTTGAGGCAAAATTTAGCTCCCACGCGTTACGGGTTGAGGTCCTTCTTCTAAAATATTTCTAATATTTTTGGAATTTTAATAATGGTATAAACATCACTTCGCTAACGACCATTACGTCATCTATCAAACATGCAATCTTTTCCTGGGTAGTGAATGAAACTGAGCTGTGTATACCCATGCAGTGCTCTAAGCTGTTTATGCAAACGCATGTAACGCTCAAAGCTGCCTACGTTCAGCCACCGAACGCACACAAGAGACTAGAAGGTCCACTCTCAGTCTGCACTATTGATGTAGCGCTTACAAAGGCGAGACGCCAGACTTTAGACGAGACGGTGTGAAACGTGGCACGAGGCCTAAGCGGTTAACCAGCATTTCACCAGCTTCCGCGATGGGGAAAGGAGGGAAATGCTGAGGGCGGGGTTTAGAGTGAACTGTCTAGTCTATTGTTAGTGTTTGGTGGTTCAGCTATTTAACCCTCATTCCGGTAATTTCTAGATATTTAGCATTTTTCTCGAAAATGGCTGCGAGTAAAAATTTGAGATATGATGCGATTAACACCGCCGAGGGTTAAATGTTTTTGGAGATACGATTTTCCGTTTCCCAGTTACTTCTAAAGTATTTTTTGACTTGTATATTTTTTAAAACTTTGGATTGCTCTAAGGCTTAGAAGTGGTATCATGGAAAGTCGTATTATTTCGGTTGCATACTGATCTTCTGTAATATCGCATTTGATTCTAGTAATTTCTTTGCGTGGCTATAATATTTCGAGAAACGAATTGTTATCTGGACTTGACATTTTTACCTTGCGGGTGTCAGAAGAGCATTTTTGTAATACTATCCGACCAACTAGGGATGTGTGCTCTAAACTATGTTATTGATTTGTGATTTAGAAATATTTTCCTTGATACCATTTGCTATGCGTTAATATTAAAGATTACGGGTACGGTATAAAGCTTGCCGGTGTTGTCTTGCGCCACGAAGCTGAGAAGAGAAAAACCACAAAACATTAGTTGGTTCGGATCTCGGATGCCGTCATTGCTAATAGGAATGGTTATTAGTTAAAAAATTCTTTAGTAGTTCTGTTGAATGTGCCCGCCGCCAGTTGCGGCATGACCTGAGGCACGATGTTCGTGGATATTGGCCAGTTTAAAGTTTGGAAGGGACTTTTCGACGGAAGTTGCACGTAACCTTTTCTTCATGACCTCTACCGATGAAAATCCAAAAAGGACGCTCTTCAAAGGTCGCCTATTGTGATTGGCAATTATCGTGGTAGAATAGTTTTTATGTGAAATACCTTTGTGAGGATCTTCTACCTGGCCTATTTTTGCCCTCAGGCCTTATCTTTTTATTACATTTAATGTTTTATTGATTTGCTTGTACTCACTCCGTAATTGAGATTTTCACTGTTTATGTGTTGCCATTTGGTGATTTTGTGATATTTGCTAACTTCTCTTCCATCCTTTGAGACCCCAGCTGATTTCAGTATTAGCGGATTTTAAGAACCATCCACAGGCAAAACATTGTTTTTTATTTATGTTTTTTCCTTGTCTGTAAATGTTCCTTGCCTGGGGTTTTGCAGGCGTTTTGTATGCACGAAGTCCTTTTCCAGTTGAGGAAATTCCTTGTGTTCCTACGTGTAGAGCCCTTTGGTTTATTGATTGTATACTTTTCTTTCTGAGAGTTGCCTAGAGAGCCAGAGTGCAGAGCCTTGACGTTTACATGACATGTAGCACGAGGCTCGTAGGAATTGGCCAGTTTACACTTTTGAGGGAGTTTCCGGTGGAGTTTACTAGTTTTTGTGTCCTCCACCGATGAAAATGGAAAAATGATACTAAGGCCATTATGATTAGCAAGAAGAGATTTTTTGTGAAGTACTTTTATGAGGATATTCTACCCGACATATTATTGCCTCTGATGTTTTATTGAATGATTGAACTCACTCCGAAATTGGGATTGTCACTGTTTGTTTTTATATATGTTGTAATTTTGTGATTTTGTGATTCCACGTTAATAGTTGCTAATACCTCCTTAATATCCAATAAAATATTGATTTTTATTTGTTATTTATTTTCCTGCGCGTAAATGTTCCTTGCCTTGGGTGTTAAGTTACGACCTTGAATATGTTGATACTTATGCGGGAAGAGGGCTTCTTCCTTGTGTTCGTACGTGAAGAGTCCTTCTTCGACTGAGGAAGTTTCTTATGTTCCTTTGTGCAGAGACCTTTGTGTTGCCTGGTTGTATACTTTTCATCTGGAAGTTGCCTGGAGAGATCTACGAGGTCTCATAAATCAGATTAGCAGATCAAGCCGCGAGAGATTATGATTCTGTTTTAATATTTCATTTGCTGCTTAATTTATATCACGTTAGTCAGTATTTGAACATTTATTTCTTATTTTTCTTTTGCCAAAAGCCAAAATTCACCTTAATCGAAGCATATTTCTTATACTGGGCTAGAGATTCAGTCCATTGATGTATCTTTGATTATTTTACTAAAGAAAAGTTTAAAGTTTCATTTGTGTTGTCATAATTGATTAATTGAATAACGCTTTACGTCGCACTATTCTTAATTTCACGATAGCTTTAACGTATTGGAACTAGAATATAGTTAGTATTGCATTCTAGTGCACTCGGAAGTGTGAACGGAACATGATCATGTTTTGGGTTTAGTAACTGATTGTTAAGTGTAACAGGTAGTTCTGCTAATTAATATAACATACATAAGAAATTTGCAGCTAGTTAAACTTTTCTTGTAACTTTAACTTAAAGCAAAGTTTTACCCACAATACCAACAATTTTTGCATTCGACGCGCGTTTCGTTAGCATCATCAGGAGATGATTAAAACTAAGTTTTAATAATCTCCTGATGATGCTAATATGATTAGCGAAACGCGCGTCGAGTGCATAAATTCTGTTTCGGTATTGTGATTTAGCGCATTTTGTAGAAGGTTCCAAACCCCAACATAGATGGTATAACTTTAAGTTAATAATATGTTTTCTTGATAACTTTATTGCTTAATAATTAGTGTTTTTATGCTATACGTCAGTTGTGTACTTCCTTCTTCTCCTCTGCAAGTTAAGGGAGGTACATTATTCCAAATAATATTCACAACAAGTAATTCAACCCCTGACGTAGCTGATAGGTTCATGTTTTTACGACTCGTCATTGAGATTGATTTTTGTAGTGAATTGCGTAAAGTAAAATTTCCAGGGTGTGTGTATTAACTGTGTAGTTGTTGGTGATCGTGTCGGACGACTCTGGCTTATGCGGGAGTAACTGCTGATCTATGATTTGTCAAAGAAACACTGAAATGTTGTGGATCATTAACTATCGTCGACATGATAATGTAAATATCAAGGTGTTTTTGTTGGTTCATTCCAGTGCAGACCTACTATAGGTATAGGCACGGCCGGAAATCGACAGTGTCGGATGATTGTAAAGTAAAGTAAAGATCCAAATGGGTGAACCATCACAACGATGTTCTGGGTTATGTGATGGCCTGTATCATCTGCAGTGTGTGGGCGTTGCCCTTGAAAATTGTGATTTAGTCAGTAAAACTCGTTCAGTGAAGGGTATAAAATGGTTTTGTGAGATATGTGAAGGGCAACTAAACACTGTACTAAGCTTGAGCACTGAACTTGAGCAGTTTAAGGAAATGGTAAGGCAGCAATTAGAGTGCCAAAAATGAGTTTAGTTTGAGTGAAATCCAGTATAATCCAAGTAAAAGGAGTTATGCAGAAGCTACAGGCGAGTTTCTTATAATAAGACCTAAAGGAAATCAGGATTCGTCTAAAACTAAGGAAACGATAAAAAAAGGCTGCTAATCCCTCTGAAATGAAAATAGGTATAACTCAGTTTAAAGATGTTAAACATGGCGGAGTACTAATTAAATGTAAAACTAAAAAAGAGCTTGAAAAAGTGAGAACCTCAGTGGACGAAAAACTTAAAACCAGATATCAAATTAATGTTCCTGAACAAAAGAACCCTCGAAAAAAATTGTTGATATGGAAGACGATTTATCAAAGGAAGAACTTGAAGCGATAATTCCTAATCAGAATCCTTTTTTACAACACAGTGAGAGCCTATTTAATGTTATTATAGCTAAAAAATGAACACTAAATATATGTGTATAGTAGAGTGTGATCCAGAAAGCCATGAACTGATTTATGTCGAGTAATGAGCAACGCATATTCGTAAACTATTCCTACTGTAGGGTATTTGATAACTTTTCTATGCTAAGGTGTTACAAATGTGGAGAATATGATCATAAGGCTAATGATTGTGAGAATGGAGACAGATGTTTGGCCTGCATGAATCAGGGACATGAATCCGAGCAATGTAATGAAAAAAAAATTGCTGTATTAACTCTATAAAATCGAATACAAACTACAGTACAAATTAAAAAACGGCTTATTCTATATTTGACTATAACTATCCTATCTACTTAAAGAAAGTACAACAGCAAAAAAGAAGACTAAAAACTCTATTGTAGCAATCACAGAAGTCAGAGCAAAAGGGAAGAGTTGTTATTTTCCATCAAAATGTGCAGTGCCTAAAAAATAAAATTAATCAGTACAATGTGCTGCTTGAAGATAAAGACTATGACATTGTTTGTTTCACTGAGCATTGGCTTACTGGAAACGAGTACAAAGTTCTGGAACTTGACAATTATATGTGTGGTAGTGTTTTTACAAGAAATGTACATAAATGTGGGGGGTGCGCCATATACTACAACAAGAAATGGTGTGGTTTTGTTGAAGGGATAAAGTGGGCTTCGAAATATGCTAAAGAGCTTAGTTTTGAGATATGTGCAATCAATATTTATCTAGGTCAGGTAAATATAAAAGTATTCTGCGTATACAGGTCGCCGCAATCAAATATTGATGATTTTTTCTGACAAATGGAGCAGCTTCTATTTGATGCCTCTATAAGTTCGAAGGCAGGAATTGTGATTTGCGGTGACATTAATGTTGATTGGCTGTCTATGAGTGGTGCGAGAGCTAGGTTGGAAGACGATTTTACGTCATATGGCATTGTTATTTTAATTATAGAATCAACTAGAATTACCGCGCAAACTGGCTCTTGCATTGATTATATGTGCACTGACTTGGACTTAGAACGAGTTGGATGTAATGTTGTTCATAACAGACTTTCGGATCATTCAGCATAGAGTTTAAGCGTATTAACAGATTTAGTTCATAACAATGATGATCAATGCATAAGATTCTATAATAAGAATAATTTCGAGGTACTGTTCGGTTATTTACAGTCTGAAGATTGGCTTACAGTATGCGAGCGGAATAATGTAGACACTGGTTTTGAGAGTCTTATAAATGTAATTAAATATTATATGAATTTGTCATTTCCACTAAAAAAACTCAACAGCAGAAAAAATAATGCTATACCATGGTTGACGCTCGGTATTAAAAATTTCTCAAGAACCTTAAAAGAATTATTTAGAAAAAAAAAATGAGTCGAATAACCAGTTAGATAAAGTTTTATATAACTGCTATAAAAAAATTATAACAAAAGCATTGGATTAGCAAAAAAAATGTATTATGATAATTTGTATATGAATTCTGATAACAAAAGTAAAATTGTATGGAAAATTATTAATATGAACATTAAAAAACCTCAAAGCAGGAAATAGTTAGTTTGGAGACCGAGTTGGGGTTATAAGGGGTAATCGAGATATTGCAACGTATTTTAATGATTATTTTATTGATCCGTCAAATAAAATCACATTGCCTCCCGCAAATAATAAACCAAATGAGTTTAAAATAAAAACAAATGACTCAACAATGTTCTTGGATGCAGCTGCAGAGATGGAAGTATCAAGAGTCATTGAAGCCCTTAAAAATTCTTCATCTAATGGAATTGATGACATAACTTCTAGGGTAATCAAAGAAGGCATTACATTTTTTATAGCACCGATCACATATTTAGTTAATTTATCTCTTTCTGAATCGATTTTCCCAATACACATAAGATTGCAAAAGTAGTATCTGTGCATAAAAAAGGGGATACTAAGGATGTATCTAATTACAGACCA
This sequence comes from Pissodes strobi, assembly GCA_016904865.1. Taxonomy (NCBI): domain Eukaryota; kingdom Metazoa; phylum Arthropoda; class Insecta; order Coleoptera; family Curculionidae; genus Pissodes; species Pissodes strobi. The sequence continues at coordinate 68,141 of MU183642.1, read as the reverse complement.
GTGTCAATATTACCTACTCTTGCTAAAATAGTAGAAAGAGTAGTTTATAATAAAATGATGCGTTCTATAGATCGAAATAAAATACTGAGCCATTTCCAACACGGTTTTCTGAGGGGCAGATCGACCCAATCGAGTGTAATGCAATTTTTGAATTGTTTATATGAGCACTGAGATAATAAGGATAAATGTATTGGGGTGTTCATGGATTTAAGCAAGGCATTAGATTTGGTGGATCATGCACTTCTGTTGTCTAAATTGTATGATTATGGATTTAGAGATAAGATAGGTGTCAGTTAGTAGAGATAAATAATAGCCGTCCAAGTACCTTATTAATTAAATGTGGTGTACCACAGGGTTCCGTTTTGGGGCCCTTGTTGTTTTTGTTATTTGTGAATGATCTACCGGATAATGTTGGAGACGGCTAGCTTACTATGTTTGCGGACGATACCAGTTACCTGTGTTATGATAGTAGCATTTCTTTAGTGCAGGTGAGTACACAGATTATGGTGGATAAATTTGTCCGGTAGTTTAATCATAAACGAATGAATGTTAACCAAGATAAAACAGTATTTATAAATTTTACCACGCGGACTCGTATTAGTAACATTTTTTACTTAGAATGAATTCGCAGTCCTTGCAGCAGGTGCAAACTACTAAATTTTTCGGTGTATATTTGGAAAATAATTTACTCTGGGAAACGCATATAAATGATATATGTTGCAAATTGTCTTCTGTAGCTTTTGCTATATATAGATTAAAACAAATTTGTAGCAAAAATATACTTATTTCTTATTACTATGCTCACTTTTACAGTCGCGTAAAATATGGTATTTTATTCTGGGGTTCTTCATCTTATTGTTTGCGACTGCTGTCACTACAGAAGAGGATTGTAAGAACAATAGAGGGTGTTAAAGCTCGTGCTCATTGTAAGCCACTATTCAGAAAACTAAGACTGCTAACAGTATCGTGTGTGTTTATTTTGGAAATTGTGTTTTTTGTAAAAACCAATATAGGTGACTTGGATAGAAATAATTTTGTTCATAACTACAATACAAGGGGCCAAAATGGTCTGCGCATACCTGCACCTAGTCTTGCTTTATTTGAGAGCAGTCCTAGTTACATTGGAATAAAGTTGTATAATAAGCTGCCCAGTTATTTACAGGATATTAATAATTTTTGTAAATTCAAAAAGGAAGTTGTTAACTATTTAAAACTAAAATGCTTCTATTCTATAGAAGATTTTTTGAGTAGTTGAATTGTGCTACATTTGAACTATGGACCTTATATATTTAAGCTAAAAGGGATTTGTCGACGTAATCTATACCACATTGTACTTTGTACCTGGTCTTATATTGAATAAATATTATTATTATTATTATTGTTGTTGTAAAAACTTCCTTTACACTTAACCGCATTTAAGCACGCCACTGGAAAAAATGCAAGCCGCTAAAGAATGTATAAGGCATGCGGCAGTTTAACGTTCCATGCTACTAGAATCGGCGGTTTGTATTCTCAACCGTCGACAGCACAACCGACTTGTCAATCGCGCGAAATTTATCGTCTTCGATTGGTTGTACACGGTCGGGTGGTAATATTCAGCCCTGAAGCGCGTCACTAGTTCTCTCAAGCATTGACTTTGATGCGATTCAAAACATGTCTCCAACCAGGAATTAGTATATTCCTGACACTGCTCTGGGTGTAGTGTAAATCATTACATTGCATGTTTATCCTGAGAGAAAACGGAATCAGCAGTATAATTCAACGCCGGTAGGGGTATTAGCTCTCGGAGTAGTTGTTTCTGCTGATCCAATCTTATCACATATAGCCCAGACACAATGGAGCATTTTCGGTTCGAGTGACGGCTGGTGAATATCTTCTTTTCCGGTAGGTTCATCAGGGTATCAATACCATTCACAGATAGTCAGGTTCTAGTGGGTGAAAGCCCACACACGTTCCTCTGATGAGTCCCGAAAGGACGAAACTATCGGTGGAAGGTTTTCATGAGTCTCACTCTTGTCGTTGTGTTTTCATACTTCCAATCAGGAATTGGTATATTCCTGACATTGCTCTGGGTGTAGTGTAAATCATTATATTGCAT